>JAUESC010000372.1:0-48498 GCA_030490815.1 Acer saccharum | reverse complement strand
CCCTTGTGCTACTTCTTCCTCCTCTGCCAGTGCAATAATCGCCAGCTATTTCCATCATCTCTTCGTAAGTTTTAGGTCTATCCCTTCGCATGTCCAAAGACAATCGTCCACTTTTGTAACCCATTAGTGAAAGCGCGATTACAGCTACATCCTAGCATCCTCCTTTGAGCTACTTCCTTCCCAAACCTGCCAGGTACTTCTTGATTGATTCGTTATGTTCCTGTGTTCAAGTTCGATAGATGGGCGAGTGACTTTCTTCTTTGGACACTTCCCATGAACTGCCTTATGAATGCCTTGCTGAGGTTTGAGAAGCTGCTTATGGTTCCGGGTGGAAGCCTTCCGACCATCTAGAGGCGAGGTCACCGAATGTTTGCGGGAAGTGAGACACAGCAACCCGTCATTGGATGAATACTGGGCCATGAGTATTGCGGAATCGGCGAACATGCTCTTTGGGATCCCTGTTCTCCTTGTACTGCTCAATAGTTGGCATTCAAACCTGTCTGGAAATTGGGTGCGAGCAATAGCTTCAACGAATGGGCTATCTGACTCATCATCCGAGGATACATTACGTCCATACCTTCGTGCCATCGCTGAAACCTTTCTTGATAGCTCTTGTAAGGTGACATCTCGCTGACCAGTTGGTTTCTCCTGCTGGTCGAGCCTACTCTTGATTGTCATTCTACCATGATTGCCTCTCTCATCTGGGCTTCTCCGATCTTCAGTACTCTCGGATCTTCTCCGCTTCGTTCTTTTAGATCGCAATCCCTTCGCGGACGAGGACTCTTGTCCTCAGATGATGGACCGGTGTCTCCCGCCGGTTTTCGCTGGTATGTGTCGCTGGAATTGACCCTATTGCTCGCACCTGATCTTGTCCTCCTCCCACTCTTCATTCATCACACCCTTTCCCTTCCTGTTTTCTTCCCCTCGAAATCCTCAATGTGGTTCTTGGGGGGTCTCCTCGGTGGATTGTCTTGCTTGATTGTCGGGAACTGTGTATGAAACTTTATGACCGCAGCCTTCCGGGTGGATGGGTTTCCAGGGGTGGTTAACCTCGTAAGGAGATGAGACTCCTAACCCTATAGGAAGCGAAAGTCCTATTTTGCTGGCTTCGCTGATTAGGTTTACCAATGCGGCTTGGAAGCTGCAAAATCCCGGGATCTGCCGCCCTAGTTCCTGGCGTTGCTGCTGACTGCTCCCCAACTGTCACTGCCCTGTCTCCCATTGGCGCAGCTGGTTCAACAACTAAATCTCCACTGGAGTTACCATCTCTGTCGCTGTCGTTGTTCATGCTGTCTGACTTCGCAAGGTCCCCTCAAGTTTTTCGTTCAAAGCCCCCTTCCTCTAGCGCCAATTGTTGACGGTGAATTTTATTGCCACGCACTCAACAATTAAATCAATTTATATAAAGCAAGAAAATTAAGAACACATGCAAAAGACAGTTTTACGTGGAAAACCCTTGAATGGTAAAAAACCACGGCGCCCCTGAGGGCAGAAGAATAATACTAGTTTTCGTTGCTTTGTTACACTCTCTAATCTCTCACAATTGCTCTCTTTTCTCTCTCTCTATATTCTGAACCCCTTCCTCGTGGGATAGGTGATTCTATTTTACATGTTTATTTAGGGTTTCCCCTTGTTGATTTGCATTAGGATCCTTTCTCGTCGCGGATTTGGTCTTCTTTCCTTTTTATGATTCCTTTTGCTTCTGTGTTTATGTAGAGTCGGTTCGAGCCCAGTGTGCTGGTCCGGCGAGTACTTTTATTTTCTGGTTACTGTATCTGGCGAGTACACTTCTATATTCGGCGAGTTTTTTGGTTTTGGCGACCATGCCTTGACTTCCCTCTGGTCTAAGCTATTTTTTCATCCTGACTGGTCAAACTTCTACCTTTTTTACCCCGGTCAATGAATGATTGGCAACCTTTTGTTAGCTCCTTTGATGACGTGTCAGTTGGGCGAGTTATACATACAACATCTTGTATGCAAAGCATGTTTGTTTCACACATTTCCTCAAATAAATCTCCTAGTTTCTCTTCAATTAATTGAGATCATAGAGTGACTTATGTATATGCAAATATCTTGCATGCTTCTATCTCTCGTTGCTATGAGTGACCCGGTTGGGAACTACTCCTTTGCCTATATCATGACAAAAGGGGAAGTAGATATGGTAAGGGAATTGCAAAATATAGAAGCAATTGTGCATATTGGGGAGAATATACATTGAGGGGGAGTAACCCATTGAGGGGGAGCATTGCATACACATACATTGCATAATGATGTGCCTATTTTTTTTGAAAAATGCAAATGCTTGTTATTGTTCTCACATGATTAATCTCACACTTTACTTGTATTGGAAATGTTAGAAACTCTTTTCAGGGATTGATTATTCTACAAGAGGATTGAAGACTTCAAGTTGCATTTTCTTATCTCTTGTAATGTAGAATATCATAGTAGTCCCGTAGTTTCTTTTTCTTTGTGAGGAATCAATGTGAGTGGTGGTTTTGTCACGAAATAGCCAAAGGGGAGATTGTAAGGTTCTCATTTGTTGATTGGCTCATTTCGTGGACAAACCACTGTTAGGGATTCTTTGTAAGGGTTTTAGGTGTTGTTGTTATTGCTCAAGCCCTTTGAAGACCTCATTGTTAATAAGCACCGAAGGTAAATTCTTTGTGCTTACTTGTCTTGAAGAGATAGTTGCACACACTCACAACTCATGCATATGTTTATTCCTTGTATGTTGTGTTTCTATTATTGTGCATTAATGTTTATTAACATCTCTTCTTGCTTGTTATTTTGATGCATCTTATGATTATAATGTCATAGCATTTTAGGCTTTTAGGATGCATCTTACTTTACCTTTTTACCCCTTGCATGCTTTCTTGTGGGGTTCAAAGGAGTGGCTGTGCACTGGTCGTCAAGCGCCAGACCAGTGCAGCTCACCAGCGCAGATCACCCGTGGTCTGTCGCTGGTCGTGCGCTGGTCCACACCAGCGCAAATCGCCCAGTGGTGTGCCGCTGGTCGTGCGCCCTGTCTGAGCACTGGTCGTCAAGCGCCTGTGCAATTTTTTCATGTGCGCTGGTCGTGCACCTGTCGTCCAGCGCAGGCTCACCAGCGCACAGAGCAATTTCTGGTGCATTTTTCAAAACGACATCACTTCACTTATGACCTCTATATATATGTCACTTTGACTTTAGGTCAATCAAGAGAGTTCATATTCATGCTTCATACTTAGGATACTTTTCAAGACAAGAAAAATACACAAAGAACTCATTTTTAATCACTCAAACACTTTTTCATGATCATCAATCATCATCTAGCATCATCTTTGATCATCTAGATGTCATCTAGCATGGATTCTTCATCATACTTTGCTTGGTAAGCTTTTCACTAATATCTTACATATTTTGTGTTTCTCTTAACTAGCAATCTCAATTAATTACTTGTATGTTATTTATATACTTTGATACAAGTTTGAGATTAGTGTGATGTATGTTTGAGAAGTTGTATTGTGCTAGCAAATTAGGTTTCGTGCTTGATCTTGATTAGCTAAATAATTGACATGTCATTTAGTTTTTAATATCTAGGATTGTTCTAATTGCATATTAATCATCTTAGATCAGCATATAGGTTTCCCTTGCTCTATGTTGCATTTGGATATTCATATACTTAGGGTGTTATTCTCTTCATAGAGAAAGTAAGTCTTGTGTAGCATCCGGGATTAGGTTGCTTAGATCGCAAGCAAATTGGACTAGGTTCACTCATACCGGGATTAGGTAGGTGATTGATTACTTTCGGGATTAGGTTGTAATCGTTTTACACATTTAGTGGATTCGAGGTTCGATGTGGCTTACTTACTAGCCCGTGGTTTTTCCCGTGAGGGTTTCCACGTAAAACTCAAGTCTTATTTAATTTCCGCATTTTATACTTGATTTGTTGCTTTATCTATTTAGGGGTAATTTCATAATTTTGACTTCATACGAAAAATTGGGTAATAAGCTTAAAATCTATACTTGATTTGTTGCTTTATCTATTTAGGGGTAATTTCGTAATTTTGACTTAATACAAAAAATTGGGTAATAAGCTTAAAATCATTTGTTGAGTTGTCTTCGTCGTCATTTTCTGAGATGAATTCTCAATCTTTTGTCAAAGTATTGTAGTCTTCGTTGTGCATGAGGGAGTCATGATTCGTAATCTGAAAACGGATTGAAATCGGAGTTTGGAGGCCCGGATACGGTTGAAGAACGCGAGCGAAGCGCGAGAGGAACAAGCGTAGGCCACGTGTGCCACACGACCAGAGGTCCTCTCTAACCACGTTCCACACGCGGTCCACACGTGAAGGCTGACGTGGCACTCTTCAATTGGGTGCTTCCTTTCCTTCTCTCCTCTTTTAAAAATCATTTTCCTTCCCTCCAAAGACAACTTGAAGAAAATTGAAAAAAAAATAATGTGCATAATTTCTTCATGAATTTTAGCATCTTGTTTCAATCATAACTTTCTCATCTTAACTTCGAATCACTTAATTCAAAAGCCAAAAATGTTGGTCTTGATGAGAGCGACAAATCCCAAGTAGTGGTGGCAAAATAGGCCGGCCCGGCCCGTTGGGCCCGGGCCTATCAGGCCTGATTTACGAAACAGGTGGGGTCGGGCCCGGCCTGTAAGGGAAACGGGCCAGGCCGGGCTGGCCTATTGATGGAGAAGAAAGGCCCGGCCTAGGCCTAGGCCAGTGCTAGGGTAGGCTAGGCCGGGCACAAGCCGGGCTTGTGGCGGGCGGCCCGTTACGGCCGAGCCCAACGGGCTTCAATTTTTTTTTTATTTTTTTTTTATACAATATTATTTGTATACATTGTAAAAACTAATATGTTGTAATTATTAATGTATTAATTTTAAAATGAAATATAACATTTTTCATTTCATACATTCATACAACACTTAATTAATTTTTGTAATTTCGTATTTAATTTGTGGTGAAAAGTATAAATTACAAATTGTGATTGCCTCGTTAAAAACCTTACCAAGAAAAACCCAATGGGATAAAACTTGGTAAGGGAAAAAGAGTGCAATTGGAAAATTTTTTTTTTAAGTATTTACAATTACATCAGCTTGTTGGTTGGTTGCTACCGGAACTCTCGTCGATGGTCATGGTGAGAAGTCATCCATGAGTTCTTTGTTTTCCAGTGATGTTGTTGTTTGAATCTTGCATTTTCCCAATCCTTAAGGCATGCCAAAGCTTCCACCGCATCAGGGCCAATGAACATCTTCTTTCTTCTAGTATTTGTTCGGCCGTGCTGAACACCTGCTCCGATGATACTGCTGAAACCGGGATAGCAAGGATGTCATATGCTAATCTCGATAGAATGGGGAAGCTGTTTCTCTACCACGCCACCATTTCAGAAGATCGTTGGTTGTGAAATCATCGGTCTCCGTGATGGAGTACTCCGTACTCAAATATCTATTTAGCTCCATGTTTGTCGTTGACCTTGACTTTGACTCGAACTTCTTGAAGCACGAGAAGTTGTGGCCTTGTTAAAAAAAAATTCTCATAAGCTTCGATTGTTGTTGGGATTGTTGCTGAGGGCGCCGGTTCCACTGTCCTCCGCTGTACTTGTTCTCATAAATAGAAAAACCACGAACATTTAGGATTTCAATGTAATAAGAAGTTCAGCAACATCCGTTTCACTTAATCCCAAAGCCTTACCCAATTCTTTGGAAAATACTTCTAAACCATTAAATCTGAACCTAGGATCTACAACAATACCAAAGACATACAAAGAGGATTTTCCCCCCAATATTTTTCAAATTTTTTTGCATATTAGCAACAGCGAATCTATCATCGCATGTTCACTATATTTTCTAAGTAAATCAACCATGTCATAAAGCTTATGAAGTGCAAGAGGAGATGTGGGGTATAAACCCCAGAAAGTTCTACAGTAGCATCATAAAAAACTTTTAAAAATTCAACAAAAACAGTGGCCACATACCATCATCATCCGTGAGTTTTTCACGTTCGGGGTCGTTGGCGGTGTTCAGGTTATAAAATTAGTAATTTCCTTAGCATATGGTAAAGCAGATTTCAACATTGTATATGTTGAGTTCCACCTTATCGGCATATCTGTTTGGAAATTACGGGGTATTAGGCCTTTGATTTACAAAATCTAGCAACTCAACAATTCTTTGGTTAGATGCCATAATCCAACCCAAAGCCCCCCTAATATTGTCGATTTCACTTTCCACATGCTTTAAACTTGATTTTACAATCAAGTTTATAATGTGACATGCACAACGGGCGTGGAAAAATTTTCCCGCAATATTAGGGATGTTAGAATTAATGAATAATCTATAGCTCTGGAGTTAGCAGATGCATTTCCAAAGTAATTGACATGATGCGGTTATGAATACCATAATCTTGTATAACAGACATAATACCTGAAAAATATTTTGTGCAGTGTGTGAATAATCCATGACACGAAAACCAAGGAGCTTTTTTGTAAAATCCATTGGGTGTCTACATGTGTCCAGTGACACATAAAAAATCTTGTTTTGAACGTCCGCTCCAGATGTCGGACGTTAATGCAATTGAAAAAGAAATGTTTTGCAATTCAGAAATCAATTCAGTCCTACATTTTTGAAAAGTTCGAATCAAATCGATCCTAACTGTGTTTCTAGAAACAGGACATATTGGGGGTTAAAAGCATTATTATAAAAAATTGAAAATGGGGGTTATCTTGAAAACCTATGGGTTGGTCAGTTGCAGCGCAGTACAACACCGTCTGCTCTCTGACCCGTCGGGGTCATATTGCCATGTACTCACAGAACCATCTGGGTTCCACTGCAGTTGAGTTTGTCGAGTTGTATCGCTTGCCCATGGGCCATGCATTTGTCTTTATGTCTCCTGAGATGACTAGTTCCCTTACTTGAACCAGTGAGTAAAGATTGACAATACTTACATTGGGCATGCTCACTTCAGTACCATTGTATTCTTTACCATTACAGGGTTAAGCAATCCCACACCTCAGATTTCTTCTTCTTCCTTTTCTTACTCGTATTCAGTGTTGAGGAAGAAGGTCCCGCACCCGTAGTACTAGGGGGATCGAGATTGGTATGGAAGTCACTGAATAATCAGTCGATGTCCTCCGTCTGGCAAATAGTCGCCCGGGTTCAGGTTCAAGTTTTCAGGATTCATTTTCCTAAGATTATAATTAAATAAATGATTAAATGTCACAGATACAATTATACATTTATACAAATGACAAATTAAACATACAAAATTACAAATATACAATTATACATTTACACAATTAATTAATTAAACATAGTAATTTTTTTTTAATTATTATTTTGTTGTTAAACTCTAAAAAAAACAAAACATTAATTTTTCTAAAAAAAAAACATATTAAGTTTGCGCATATTGTGTTGCACATTGTGTTCTACTGCAAAGCATAAGAGAGAGTAAAATCTTGAATATCTTTGCATTGACAAATACTGAGTACTTTGTCCACTAAATTCTCAAAGTGACTCGTCCATATCAAATTTATTATCTTAATCATAAAAATTAAGATTGTAATGAATGTCCAGAGATTTTTTCCATCTGAATGACAAAACACAGGTTTTAACAACATCTGAAATTCTGAGATGTTGTTAAAACCTGTGTCTTGTCATCTAGATGGAAGAATCTTTGGATATTCATAGGTAGGACTTGTTACTTGCCTACTTGGTATGACTCGTAACTTTGAGAATTTTGTGGACAAAGTACTCAATAGCAACTATATGTGCGTAAACTTAATATTTTGAATTTTGATATTATGATGCCAATAATTATATTATTAATTTCAAAAATTTTGCAAAAAAAAATCGGAATTATTTTTTTTGCAAAATTTTGCAACTTTAAATAACTTTAATCATTCTAATATATTAATATTATTAATTTCAAAAAAAAAATTAGGAAATAGGAATTAATTTTTCTAAGAAAAAACATATTAAGTTTGCGCACATTGTGTTCTAATCTATTGCAAAGCATAAGAGAGAGTAAAATCTTGAATATCTTTGCATTGACAAATACTGAGTACTCTATCCACTAAATTCTCAAAGTAACTCGTCCATACCAAGTTTATAATCTTAATCATTAAAATTAAGATTGTAATGAATGTCCAAAGATTTTTTCCATCTCAATGACAAAACATAGGTTTTAACAGCATCTGAGGACTGAGATGCTGTTAAAACCAGTGTTTTATCATCTAGATGGAAGAATCTTTGGACTTTCATATGTAGGACTTGTTACTTGGTAAGACTCGTAACTTTGAGAATTTGTGGATAGAGTACTCAGTAGCAACTATATGTGCGCAAACTTAATAATTATAATATTTGAATTTTGATATTATGATGCCAATTATTTAAATTATTAATTTAAAAAATTTTGCAAAAAAAAAAAAATTCGGAATTAATTTTTTCTTCTTATTTCTTCAACTTTAATCATTCATTCATTCTAATATATTATTACTTTAAAAAAAATTAATAATTCGGAATCATAATTAATTTTTGTTATTATTATTTTGTTGTTAAACTCACAAAAAAAAAAAAAAAAAAAACATATTCTTTCTAGTTTCTAAATTCTAATATAATATATTATGAATTAATTTTTGTTATTATTATTTTGTTGTTAAACTCACAAAAACAAACATAATCTTTCTAGTTTCTAAATTCTAATATAATAATAATTTCAAAAATTATTATTATTATTATGAATTAATTTTTGTTATTATTATTTTGTTGTTACTTGTTAAACTCACTAAAACAAAACATAATCTTTCTAGTTTCTAAATTCTAATATAATAATAATTTCAAAAATTATTATTATTATTATGAATTAATTTTTTTTATTATTATTATTTGTTGTTTAACTCACAAAAAAAAAAAAACATGATCTTTCTAATATAATAATAATAATGTCGAAAATTTTGAAAACAATTAGGAATTAATTTTTTTTTTCATTATTTTGTTGTTAAACTCACAAAAAAAAAATTAAAAAAAATAAAAAATAAAATAAAAAACCATATCCTTTTAGTTTCTATTATAATAATGATTTCGAAAATTTTGAAAACAATTAGGAATTTTATTTATTTATTATTTTGTTGTAAACTCACAACCAAAAAAAAAACATATTCTTTCTAGTTTCTATTATAATAATAATTTCAAAAATTTTGAAAAAAATTATGAATTAATTTATTATTATTATTATTTTGTTGTTAAACTCACAAAAATAAAAATAAAAACATAATCTTTCCATTATAATAATAATTTCGAAAATTTTGAAAAAAATAAGGAATTTTTTTATTTATTATTTTGTTGTAAACTCACAAAAAAAAAAAAAAAAGCATATTCTTTCTAGTTTCTATTATAATAATAATTTTGAAAATTTTGAAAAAAATTATGAATTAATTTTTATTATTATTATTTTGTTGTTAAACTCACAAAAAAAAAAAAAACATAATCTTTCTAATATAATAATAATTTCAAAACTTTTGAAAAAAATTAGGAATTAATTATTATTATTATTATTTTGTTGTTAAACTCACAAAAACTCACAAAAAAAAAAAAAAACATAATCTTTCTAATATAATAATAATTTCAAAAATTTTGAAAAAAATTATGAATTAATTTTTTTGATTATTATTTTGTTGTTAAACTCACACACAAAAAAAAAAAAAAAAAAAAAAAAACATAAAATTAACATATTACTGACAACAATATTAACTACACACATACTATTATACTAATCACTAAATAATAATAATTACTATATAAAAAGTTATTGATAACAATTAACAAAAGTAGAGAACTAGACATACTAACCTTAAATTGGAGGCTTGAAAGTTGAGACTTGAGAGTTGAGAGTGTTGAATTAATTAATCAATTGGATACCTAACAACATAACAAATAATAACATTAGTTATAAACATATTAATAATAGTTAATAATTAAATAACAAATGAAAGTTAATAATAATAATAATAATAAAAAAACACACAAGACAATACCTTAGAGTAAAAGCCTTAGAATATGTAGAGAGTAGAGACTAAAGAGTGGGAGGTATGTAAATATATAATATATAATGTATAGTGTATAGTATATTAGTATAATAGTGTACAGTAATATAGTATATACTATATAAATAATATATTAAATAAAATAAAAAAATAGTTGAAAGAGTGAGTGAGAGATTGTAGAGAATAGAGAGAAGAATAAGAGAGTAGGGATTAGGGAAGTAGAGAAAATGTAGAGAATGAGGTGAGGGTGATGGGGTATTTATAGGAAAATTTTAGGTAAGGGTATAATTGGAAAAAATTGTAAAAGATTTAAAAAAAATGTAATTTTGAAAAGTTTTGGATATTTTTTCCTCCCCTAACGGTCACCAACGGTCAGTTGGTTAATTACAAAAGCCACCCCTCATTTCAAAATTTGAAAATAAAAAATAAAAAAAATTCAAAGTTGAATTCTAGCGGGCCTACCGGGCCGCCTGTGGGCCGAGCCCACAGGCCGCCCTGTTTGGGCCCGCCAGGTTCAAAATTTTCAATTTTTTTTGGGCCAGTGGGCCTAGCGGGCCTTACCGGGCCCGGCTCGCGACAGCTACAAATAGGCCTAGCCTGGACCACCATATTAACGAGCTTGGGCCTGGCCTGTTAATATGACGGGCCAGGGCAGGCCCAGGCCCGCGAAAAAAAGGGGCCTGGACGGGTGGCCTACCGACACCCGGCCCATTTTGCCAGCACTAATCCCAAGCATTTTCAGAGCCAAGTGACTTCGTGATTCTTCGCTGTGAGAAGATTTCAGTCCAAGGTTCATACTTGTATGTTAAACATTTTCTTCTTACTTTCATTTTTGATCATCTCTTTTAATCTTCTTATTTGATAGATGAAATGTGTTAAGAATGATGTTAGTTCACATTCTAGGTTTGTATGATTGATTGTTTGATTGAGTTTTAGCCTTATGATCTTATTTGAACATATTTTGCTAAACTTGATTATACTTGAAATTGATTCTAGAAATAACTTGTATTATGTGTCTCTTGATAATTTCTAGGTTTAATTTCATGTTCTAAGAACAAAGAATTCTTAACTGATATATTGAATATTCTTGACTTGTTCTTATTGATTCACATGCATTGATTTCTAGGTTCATTTGTGATTGTTTGTTGAAAGCATATCCTAGAATATCTCTAAGCATGTTCATAGAGCTTGATTGATCATCTTGCTTTATTTGTTGTGATTTGCATCATTTGCATCACCTAGATCATTGCCTTGTGAAAAGGTTGAAGTCTCTTGATTAAAGTAAGTGAAGTTTTATCTTGAGCAAGAAGACTTGGCTAGGAAAGGATTTCGGATAGCCAAGCGAGAAGTCTTAGTTAGGATCAAGAGGATCCGGATAACTAAGCGAAAGTTTTAGCTAGGAGTGTGATACTCCAGATGGTTGAGCTAGGGAAGCTTGACTAGGATCTTTGGGTCTAGATAGCTAAGCAAGGAAATCTTCCTAGAGGCTTGAGAGCCTTGGATAGGAAGTAGGATAGTGATTCACTAGGTCTCGTGAATAAACTAGGAGTTGATGACATTGAGTGTGTATCTCTTTCTTTCATAGTGAATTGATTTGCCGGTGGTTATGATATCAACCCGTGGATATTTCCTCTTTGAGGTTTTACCATGTAAAACTATTGTGTCATATTTTGCTTTACTTTTCATTATCTTCCATATCATGTATTGAGTGTATCTCTTGTATATTGGTTTTACTATACAATTGCTATATCATTTCAAGAGTACATTTCTTTCTTGTAATCCGTATATTTTGAAGTTGGAGGAGATTTAGGCCTATACCTATTCACACCCCCCCCCCCCCCCCCCCCCCCCCCCCCCCCCCCCCTCCTAGGTATATAATACACTATTGCTTAAGGGAATTTCATTTGGTATCAGAGCAGGTGTCTAGATGCACTTAGATAGATCCTTTCTTTGTAGTGTTTGTGTTTTAATTTATGATAGTCATGATTAAGGAAGTGTGTTCCTATGTGGCTTCTATTGTTGAACATATTGACTTCGATGAGAAAAAGATCAATGATCTTATTCTTGAAAATGAACGTTTCTCCAAAGTCAATTTGTCCCTCAATAAGAAGCTAGATAATCATGGACTAGGCACAAAAGATTTCAATGATCTTAAAGATAAGATCCTAAGTCTAGAATTGAATCTAAAATATAGCAATGATAGACTTAGCATCTTGAAGCAAGAAATTGAGCAATAGGATAGTTCTCTTGTTAGTGCTAAAAGGCTAGAAAACATGCTTAAGCCAAACTTAGTGAGCACTTAAATCAAGAGAAAAAGTATGAACAATAGCTAAATAAATCACGTGAAGATGTTAGGAAAAGTGATGACATCTTAGAGAAATATGCCATTAAAAATAGGATGCTTAGTGATAAACCTGATGAGGCTAGTATGATGATTCATAAGATGTCATCTAGTTCTAACAAGGTTGCAAACCTCATTAAAAGTGGAAAGCGTTCTTGTAACAAAAGAGGTTTGGGTTATATCAATGAGAAGGAAACTCCTTCATCTAACAAATCTACTTTTGTCAAAGCAAGTGTTGAATAAAATGTAGGTACTCTCTCTCAAGGGAAAGCAATGAAAGCTACCGGAGGTGCCTTTACATTAACAAGGATCTCAACATCATCCTCAAATGCAAGAGGTGGAGCATCAAAGGTTGCACTTCAAAGAGGTAAAAATGTGAGAAGACCAAATGCTTTGGAAGCAAATGTAAATGGTAAATTTCTCAAATTCATACCTATTTGCCATCATTGTAATATGGTATGACATATTCGACCTAGGTGCTTTGAGTATATTCGGAAATGCGAACTTGATAATGCTTTACATGATATGTCTTTGAATGGACCTAGACAATCATCCATGTATGGATTTAGTACTAGACCCAGGAATGCATTGCAAAAGCATGTTGTGAAGAAACTTGTTGATTATTTGCTTGCTAAATCTTGTGTTATGCCTCACTCTACTATGCATAAGAAAGTTGATAATGCTTTGTTTGATATTTTTGAAAATGTGACCAATGAGGTCAAGGTACATGTTAAAAGGCCTGACATTGAGTCAAAGCATGTTAGTGGTAAGAGTGAGAGGCAAGTTGTGAAAAGTGTGTGGGGTTAGAAAACACACATCTAATTGTCTAGTTGCACAATATGCTCTTCATGCCAACTTATCTTATTCTTGGTACTTAGATAACGGTTGCTTTAGGAATATGAACGGGAACAAAGAGTTCTTTAAGAATCTTGTTTTAAAGGATAGAAGTTGTGTTAGGTTGATAATTAGTGTTGGCATTAATTCCATATCAAAACGTGTTTTACTTGTAATGTTTAGTGGTTAGTAAATGAAGGATTTCGAAGACGAAGGACGTCTCAACCATTATTCGTTCAAGTTGCCGGCTTTTAAGAGTTTCGGGCATTATCGGTCTACAAAGGTATTCTAAGTCCTCTTATCTCTTACAAGGCTAGGCACACACTCACACATATCATTCTTGTGTGTCCCTTCATGATTTTATTTCATTTACATTTCACTTTCACACACTTGGCAAAATATGCTCATGCATTCACATTTAGTTAATAAACTTTGTGTTTTGCATTTTCTAGGACTATGTCCGGAAACTAGCATATGTGTGTGTATTTGTGTTTGTATATTTCCGTATTTTGTGTTTAGGACTGGAACATGTTCTTATTCAATGCCTTATTGAGTTCCGGTCGTTTCGGTTACTCATTCATAAGGTTTCGAGTCCAAACGTGTTGACTATGCCACTTTACGTTCTCTTACGTTGTGTTGACTTCATCGATGATTTCCAAGATGATTTCTCAACCATTTTTTAAATTTGTATAGTTATTATCATGCGTGAGAGAGTCACGGTTCGTAATCCGAAAACGGATTCGAATTCGGAGTTCGGACGCCCAAGATACGGGCCGACGAACCGAGGGAGCGCGCGAGAGGACAGCCCAGGCCGTGGGCCAAAAGGGCTGGCCGTGGTTGAGGCCGTGGGCCCCACGGCCTGGAGCAGCCTCTGCTCCCGTGTGGGCCACGCGCCCCCCACGGCCAGGGGGTGATGTGGCACCACGTGGTTGGCCGGTTTCCTCCTTCTCTCTCCTCCTATTTCTTCCCTCTCTCTCTCCATTTGAAAATTCAAGAAGAAAATTTCAGAATTCCCGTCTAGAGTTCTCTCCAATTTTTCCAAACTTCAAAACACCATATCTTCCTCATCCGAAGTCGGATTTGAGTGATTCAAGTTGGAGAGTGTTTGTATTTGAGTCCTCTAACATCTCCAAGTGGTTTGGTAGCTGATTGATTGTGATTTCAAGTGGTTGAACACTGAAATTCGCACCAGCTGCAGAATCCGAGGTTTGAGTCTCAACTTTGGGATTTCTTGTTATTTCACCTTCCATTTGCTTGGGGTTTCTTCTTCTATATCTATGTTATTGTTTTATAAAAGCTATTTGAAAAGGTAGCTTGATTATCATTCTAATTGAAACTCAATTTGTGGACTTATGTTGACTATATTTTATGATTCTAGGTTTTACATTTGTTTGTGAGTTGTATTGTGATTAGAATGGCATCTTAGGTTGTTTGATACTTAATTGAATTGATTTTGTGTTAAAATGACTTTGAGATTTGATTTGATCCTTTGATTAGTGAAATCTAGGATTTGTGTATTTTTATGTGATTTAGAGAATATAGGTTTTGATTGATGTAAATCTCAAAACCTTGCTCTATATTTTTGTCTAGTATATTGATTGATTTTAATCTCATATATCTAGCTTTTGATTGTATATTGATAGCATCTTGAATTTGTACTTAATGAACATTTTGTGATTCAAGTGTTATGTGTGTGAATGAGACTTTGAGTATATGTGTTAGGTGTTTCACATGCTTAGGTTTCTATTCATGTATTTTTGCATCTAGACTTGATTAATTGTGATATCACATGTTTAGGTCTATTTGTGCCATAGAATGTATTGATCACATGTTCTATGTTGTATTGAATGTTTGCATCATTTGCATTCACATGATCACACTAGGAAGTCCTTGTAAAAGGCATGAAGTCTTGGTTAGAGTCGGGATGACTCGGATAGCCAAGCAAGAAGTCTTGCCTAGAGTCGGGATGACTCGGATAAGTAAGCAAAGAGTCATGGCTAGAGTCGGGAGGACTCGGATAGTCATGCATGGGAGGCTCCCTAGAGGCAAGAGTGCCTTGGATAGGGAGTTGGCTATTGTGTTGGTAGGCCTAGGCGTATGGTTAGACATAGAGTCCGATAGAGCGGGGTACACGGGAGGTGTATGCACTCTTGAGGAATTTCTAATCTACCATCGATGTTGGTTGAGTGTGTTGTCCAATATATGGTGGTTCCGCATCATTGAGGGATTTCATACTTTCCAATAGGGTTGGGTAGGCTTAGACTTCACTAGGTTGGGTAGGCTTAGACTTCACTAGGTTGGGTGAGCTAAAGATTGGTCACTTTGTGAATGTTCTATGTTTACTTTCCAATAATATAGTACCCAATGGTTGTAGTTCAACCTGTGGATGTTTCCTCCTTAGAGGTTTTACCACGTTAAAAAATCCCTTGTGTTAATTCTTTCTATCTCTTCTCTTATATTTTAATTGTATATTTTATTGTCTTGATTCATAATATTCACTTGTGATGTATTGTGAACCAAGTCTTTGTATAGTGTGATTAGTGTATTCATTCTATAGATCAATTTGTATCTTGATTCTTTTATATATTGTAATTTTTGTATAGTGACATTTTGATCACTCTTGTAACACATTGAACATCTTATGAAATACAAGCTTATTTTGTTGTTATGTTTATTTGCTATTTTACCTCACATGACTTGTTGATATACTTAGACATTTCTCTTATGATTGTAACATCGTATTGTCTATGTATGTCTTCCTTGGCTTATTGTGTTGTGTGTAAGGCTACCTTGAGGGACAAACGAATGTTTGTTCAAGGGTTTGAAAAAAGGTGTAAAAACCTATTCACCCCCCCCCCCCCCCTCTAGGTATGTTTTAAGCAATTTAACTTCGTTTGTGTACATTCAATTGGTATCAGAGTGGGTCGTCGGACGGCACTCGACGAGATCCGGTTCACACTTACGAGTGGATTGCTTAGGTATTTGCTAGAATGGTTTTCCAAGATGATGTGATGATCGAAGGGGCTTCGAATTCTAGGCCTCCTCTTCTCAAGGGTCACAACTACGGGTTTTGGAAATTGAGGATGAAGGCTTACATCCGATCTATTGATGAGAGAGCTTGGATGACCGTTGAAGAAGGTTACCTTGCTCCTAACAAGATTGAGGATGGAGTGACCGTTTCCAAGCCTAGGAGTGAGTGGTCTACTAATGAGTTTGAGTTAGCAAAATGGCATCATCGGGCGGTGAATGCTATTTTTGGAGGTGTTGATAGTAGGCAATTCTCCTACATTCAAAATCTAGAAACCGCTAAGGAAGCATGGGAGGCTCTCCAAGTCACCAATGAGGGGACTAAAGCGGTGAAGAAGTCTCGTCTTCAATTGCTCACTTCCCAATTTGAGGTTTTGCAAATGGGTGAGGAAGACAAGTTTGTTGACTTCCAAGATAAGCTTCTAGACATCGCCAACCAATGCCAAGCACTTGGTACTCCTATCTCCGGTGAGAGGCTAAATTGGAAGATTCTTAGATCACTTCCAAAGAGGTTCAAAGCCAAGGTTACCGCCATTGAAGAGAGCAAGGACGTTGACGTCATGAGCATAGATGAGTTGCTAGGATCTCTTCAAACTTTTGAGGCGTGCATGAAACCAAAGGCTAAGAATAAGGGTTTAGCTCTCAAGGTTGTCAAGGAAGCTAGTAGTAGCGATGATGATGAGGAGATGGCGTTATTGGTTAGGAAGTTTAGGAAGTTCATAAGGAAAGGTGCCAAGTCAAGTGGCAAGTACTCAAGGGACAAGGAAGTCAAGAAGTCCTTTACTCCACCTCATGAGAGGAGTGGCCATGCTAAGAGCAATAGGAAGGTTCAATGCTTCAAGTGCAAGAAGCTTGGACATTATGCTTCGGATTGTCCTAGTGGTGATTCTAAGAGGGACAAGAAGGGAAAGGCTATGGCGGCTACATGGAGTGAAGATGATGCCTCTAGTGATGAGGAGAGCTCAAGTGATGAGTCTTCTAGTGAAGAAGAGCTAGTAAGCAACTTTGTTGCATTCATGGCTTCTCACTCTACTCTAGAGGATGTTAATCAAGATTCGTTGGATAAGGAGATTGATCAAAGTCATCAAGAGTGTTTAAATGATAATCCATCCTACATTGATCTTTTGGCTAAGGTGAAGTTTCTTGAGGAGAAGTTGAAATTAGCCTTGAGTGAGATTGATGAGAAGGAGGACTTGATCAAGATTCAAGTGGATGAGTTTGTTGCTACAACTCGTAGGCTCTTGCGTGAAAAGAATGCTATTGAAAAGAAGCTTTGCGAAGTTGAGGGTATTTTGCTTGAAAAGGATAGGATCATCTCAAATATGAACTTAGAGAGCTCAAGTGTAGCGGTGGTTGAAGAGAAGCTCATAGAAGCATCACTTCCTACTAGTGAAGCTATCATTGAAGAGAAAGCTCCTAAGAAGAGACGTTCCAAGAAGAAGAACAAATTGAAGAATAAGGTACCCTTTGAAACTCCCACTTGTCCTCCACCACCACCGGAAGGTAAAATCTCTCCTTTTGTTCCCATATGTCATTTTTGCAATACCTTAGGCCATATCAAGCCCAAGTGCTATAAATTCATTGAATATTGCAATTTAGAAAATGCATCTAGGAATAGAGAGATTGGACCTAATTCTATGCATGCTAAAGCTTTTGAATATGGAAAGCATGATAATTTGTCAAAGCATGTTAAGAATGTCCGGAAGGTGAAGAATGCATATCCTACAAAGTTTGACCATGCATGTGTTGCTAACAATGTTGAGAAGAAGAGTATTAATGATATTATTGTGAATCAAGTTGTGGAAGAACTTTACTCTAGGTTCAACATTGTGGTCAAAGAGAATCTTGATGATGTTCGTGTATGTCCACCCAAGACAAAATTTGTCAAGGGTGAGTGCTCTTACCATTAGTGTAAGTTGCACATGTGAGTTAGCTTTAAGACTAGTGTCGTTGATAAGAAGCTTAGCTTTTTGCTTTGTATCTTTACAACTTGACATGAACTTAGCTATCTCAGTTTGTTTGTTTTGATAGTCAAAATTTGTTGATTAACTTTTGAGAAGTTTTTTTTTTGGAATCTATATGGTAACATATTTGTTATGGCTTTTAGAGAAAGTCATTTTTTTTGTTTGTTTGAGTTGGATTACATTGCCTTTAGTCTCTTGGAATCGACACACCTATAACTTGTAGTCATGAGGACTCACAAGCCAAGAGGACTCATAAAAAGGGTGAAGGCTTTGTATTTGGTGAAAATAACTTGCGAAGGTATCTCTATATCATATTGCTTGCTTACTTGATTTTTCATCTATCAACTCATTGTTTGTATCACATTCATGAAGCATGTCATAATTGAGAACTAATATAGTGTTTATATGGTACTCTTTGACATTTGCTAGTTTAAGATCTTTTGGTGATAAGTGTTCACATTGATCTTATTTCATGAAGCGTGTTGTTATTTGTATGATTGTTGAGTGGCTAATTTTTGAATAATGTGAGCTTCATATTCTTTGATAGCTACTCTCTTGAGAAGTAGAGATCTTAAGTAAGTCTCTTTACTTGCTTCTAGATCATGTGCTTTTAAGCCTTGAAATTGGTTTCAAAAAATGCACTTTGCTTCTCTTGTATGTTTTGTTAAGTATGTTGAGCTTGATTGATGTTCGCTTTGGATACACCTTGAAGTCCTAAGGACTAGTACATTTCAAAATGACCAATGGTTGGTATCCATTTGCTTCGGCAACATAGAACTCAACGAGCACCCTCATGGAAAGGGCTACACACCTTGGTTGTGAAGCCACCCAATGTTGGAAAGGGCTACGTCATTGTGATGAGTGAAAGCCGCCATGAGGTGTATATGTTTATGTTAGAAAAATCAAAGAAGTGTTGAATTGAATCATAAAAAAAAAATTCTTTGATTCAAGCCTTAATAAAAAAAAATAATAAAAAAAAAATAATAAAAGGCTTTTGGAGTATAGTTGAATAATCAAATGAGCTCGGGTTGACAAATAGAAATGGGTTGACGAGCCACATGCACACACACGCTCACATGTTGAAATCTATTCTCTTTATAAGCAAAATTTCGGATGATAACCGGTTTGACCTTTTTATGGAAAGGCCTAAGATGAATAGATGTTGAAATTGTATGCATGCTTGATTATCAAACTACTTCTTTTCATATACTTGAAGCAAAATCTTCACACACTCACTTTTGCTTAATTAGTATTTGTGATACTTTAGCAATTTTTGATGACATATGAGAGTGATTGAAAATCTTGATGTAACTCTCTTAGATATGTGAAGCTTATTTGCAAATCTAATAAAAATTGCTTGTGATGTGATTGTGTGGTGATTTTTGTGAACATTTGTCTATCTTGATTTTAGATGAGGCACTTGTCAAGGGGGAGCATAATATGCTAAATTCTTGTTCTCTTTTATGACATGTTCACATGTTCTTCAAGGTTGTTAATTGTTGGCATTATTCTTATTTTTGATAAATCATGAAGATGCTATGATAAATTCTTACTTGCATGGTGATTTATTAAATATAGTGTTTTTGCCTTTGTATATGTTTATTGGTTTCTTATTTGTTTCTTTGTTTCCTCTCACTTTGTTTTTAGTTTGTTTTGTGTTGCAAGATCATGGGTAAAGCAAAGAAGGTTGGTGGAAACACTTCTTCATCTCCCATTGCCAAGTCGAAACCTACAATTTCTTCCAAAATTTCCAAAGGTAACAAAGTTGATGAATTGGGAATTTTTGGGTGTAAAAAGATAATTCAAGAAAGGGGTATTGACTTGGACTCTTGTATTGGATCATATGTCTATGATGTGCTTAAGAGTAGGAATTGGATTTCATGGGTCAACATGTTAGGAATATCTAATGAGACCATTGTTAGAGACCGGTTCTACTGTGACTAGTGCTACTCTTAGCATAAGGAAAGTTGTCTTTAGAGTTTGCCCTAGGAAGGTTAATGAATTTCTTAACTTGTCCGATGACATTGAATCGGAATTCCTTGATGTTGATGTCTTGGAAAACCTTGATTTAATGGGTAAGACTCTATGTGATGATGATGATTTTGTATGGGGGAAACGTGCTTTTATTAGGCAAGGTGAGCTAACAAAAATTAGTGCATTTTGGCATTTATTTGTATGCTCCAATCTTGTTGTTTCTACTAATGCTTCGGAGCTTAATAGAGACAAGATTAAGATTGTGTATGCCTTGGTTACTAACCAACCTATAAACCTTGGTGAATTGCTTGTGGAGCAAATTCAAAGTGCGGCTTGTACTAGTCGTTTGGACAAGAAATTGGCTTTTCCGAGGTTTATAACTCAATTGTGCTTAGCTAAAGGTGTGAGGAATCTTGATGGTGATGTTATGCTTCCTCCCTTAGAGAAGTTGAGTGAGAAACGTATGGCAACCATGTCATACAAGGACAAGGGAAAGTCTAATGATGTACTTAGGCTTTTTGGTGATTCTCTTGATTCTAACCATGTCCCTAACTCACCCGCTCTTCCTAGTTGGGCTTTAAAATTGAGGAAAGAGGTTGAAGAATCTCATAGGTTGATTGAGGCGTCACAAAGGAAGATTGAAGACCTTAGTGCAAAGCTTGTTACTCAAGATGAGAGGATCAAAGAGTTGGAAGGAAAATCAACTCCAACAAGGCAATATGTGAGATCCGCACACCGTTCTTCTTTCCTTGGTGGCACAAGTGGCTAGAGAGCTTCATGAGGTATAATTTCTTACTCTTTCCCTTTGGCTTCATATCATGTCAAAAAGGGGGAGAAATATGAGAAACACATGGGAGATATCTAGCTTACTTAGTCTTATGTTAGTTGTTTTATATTTTTGTATATTTGGTATCCAGCTTGAACTTTATGGCATGTAATATTTTTGTTGAATCTTGGCTTAGAATATATTGATGGATAGTATGTATTAAGGGGGAGCATACTTGATCCATTTGA
This sequence comes from Acer saccharum, assembly GCA_030490815.1. NCBI lineage: Eukaryota > Viridiplantae > Streptophyta > Magnoliopsida > Sapindales > Sapindaceae > Acer > Acer saccharum. The sequence goes on along the minus strand of JAUESC010000372.1, from coordinate 27,309 downwards.
ACTTATATGTTACTATTTTCTTGCCTAAGATTGGATATTGCCATACTTGTTGTCTCTTGGATATTCTTGTGCTTTCAAGTTCTTTTTAGGTGATATCAAGAGAAGACTAAGATGAAGTTCAAGACTTGATTTATAATTTGTGTCTATATGTGTAACTCATTGTACTCATTGTGACCAAATTTTTCTTTGTAATTGTTTTAGTGTTTGTTTAGGGGTTTTGTCATGGAATTTGCCAAAGGGGGAGATTGTTAGGTTGATAATTAGTGTTGGCATTAATTCCATATCAAAACGTGTTTTACTTGTAATGTTTAGTGGTTAGTAAATGAAGGATTTCGAAGACGAAGGACGTCTCAACCATTATTCGTTCAAGTTGCCGGCTTTTAAGAGTTTCGGGCATTATCGGTCTACAAAGGTATTCTAAGTCCTCTTATCTCTTACAAGGCTAGGCACACACTCACACATATCATTCTTGTGTGTCCCTTCATGATTTTATTTCATTTACATTTCACTTTCACACACTTGGCAAAATATGCTCATGCATTCACATTTAGTTAATAAACTTTGTGTTTTGCATTTTCTAGGACTATGTCCGGAAACTAGCATATGTATGTGTATTTGTGTTTGTATGTTTCCGTATTATATGTTTAGGACTGGAACATGTTCTTATTCAATGCCTTATTGAGTTCCGGTCGTTTCGGTTACTCATTCATAAGGTTTCGAGTCCAAACGTGTTGACTATGCCACTTTACGTTCTCTTACGTTGTGTTGACTTCATCGATAATTTCCGAGATGATTTCTCAACCGTTTTTCAAATTTGTATAGTCGTTATCGTGCGTGAGAGAGTCACGGTTCGTAATCCGAAAACGGATTCGAATTCGGAGTTCGGACGCCCAAGATACGGGCCGACGAACCGAGGGAGCGTGCGAGAGGACAGCCCAGGCCGTGGGCCAAAAGGGCTGGCCGTGGGCCCCACGGCCTGGAGCAGCCTCTGCTCCCGTGTGGGCCACGCGCCCCCCACGGCCAGGGGGTGACGTGGCACCACGTGGTTGGCCGGTTTCCTCCTTCTCTCTCCTCCTATTTCTTCCCTCTCTCTCTCCATTTGAAAATTCAAGAAGAAAATTTCAGAATTCCCGTCTAAAGTTCTCTCCAATTTTTCCAAACTTCAAAACACCATATCTTCCTCATCCGGAGTCGGATTTGAGTGATTCAAGTTGGAGAGTGTTCATATTTGAGTCCTCTAACATCTCCAAGTGGTTTGGTAGCTGATTGATCGTGATTTCAAGTGGTTGGACACTGAAATTCGCACCAGCTGCAGAATCCGAGGTTTGAGTCTCAACTTTGGGATTTCTTGTTATTTCACCTTCCATTTGCTTGGGGTTTCTTCTTCTATATCTATGTTATTGTTTTATAAAAGCTATTTGAAAAGGTAGCTTGATTATCATTCTAATTGAAACTCAATTTGTGGACTTATGTTGACTATATTTTATGATTCTAGGTTTTACATTTGTTTGTGAGTTGTATTGTGATTAGAATGGCATCTTAGGTTGTTTGATACTTAATTGAATTGATTTTGTGTTAAAATGACTTTGAGATTTGATTTGATCCTTTGATTAGTGAAATCTAGGATTTGTGTATTTTTATGTGATTTAGAGAATATAGGTTTTGATTGATGTAAATCTCAAAACCTTGCTCTATATTTTTGTCTAGTATATTGATTGATTTTAATCTCATATATCTAGCTTTTGATTGTATATTGATAGCATCTTGAATTTGTACTTAATGAACATTTTGTGATTCAAGTGTTATGTGTGTGAATGAGACTTTGAGTATATGTGTTAGGTGTTTCACATGCTTAGGTTTCTATTCATGTATTTTTGCATCTAGACTTGATTAATTGTGATATCACATGTTTAGGTCTATTTGTGCCATAGAATGTATTGATCACATGTTCTATGTTGTATTGAATGTTTGCATCATTTGCATTCACATGATCACACTAGGAAGTCCTTGTAAAAGGCATGAAGTCTTGGTTAGAGTCGGGATGACTCGGATAGCCAAGCAAGAAGTCTTGCCTAGAGTCGGGATGACTCGGATAGGTAAGCAAGGAGTCATGGCTAGAGTCGGGAGGACTCGGATAGTCATGCATGGGAGGCTCCCTAGAGGCAAGAGTGCCTTGGATAGGGAGTTGGCTATTATGTTGGTAGGCCTAGGCATATGGTTAGACATAGAGTCCGATAGAGCGGAGTACACGGGAGGTGTATGCACTCTTGAGGAATTTCTAATCTACCATCGATGTTGGTTGAGTGTGTTGTCCAATATATGGTGGTTCCGTATCATTGAGGGATTTCATACTTTCTAATAGGGTTGGGTAGGCTTAGACTTCACTAGGTTGGGTGAGCTAAAGATTGGTCACTTTGTGAATGTTCTATGTTTACTTTCCAATAATATAGTACCCAATGGTTGTAGTTCAACCCGTGGATGTTTCCTCCTTGGAGGTTTTACCACGTTAAAAAATCCTTTGTGTTAATTCTTTCTATCTCTTCTCTTATATTTTAATTGTATATTTTATTGTCTTGATTCATAATATTCACTTGTGATGTATTGTGAACCAAATCTTTGTATAGTGTGATTAATGTATTCATTCTATAGATCAATTTGTATCTTTGATTCTTTTATATATTGTAATTTTTGTATAATGACATTTTGATCACTCTTGTAACACATTGAACATCTTATGAAATACAAGCTTATTTTGTTGTTATGTTTATTTGCTATTTTACCTCACATGACTTGTTGATATACTTAGACATTTCTCTTATGATTGTAACATCGTATTGTCTATGTATGTCTTCCTTGGCTTATTGTGTTGTGTGTAAGGCTACCTTGAGGGACAAACGAATGTTTGTTCAAGGGTTTGAAAAAAGGTGTAAAAACCTATTCACCCCTCCCCCCTCTCTAGGTATGCTTTAAGCAATTTAAATTCGTTTGTGTACATTCAAGTTGGGTTACTTTTGGTGATGGTACCAAAAAACAAGTTCTTGACAAGGGAACAATTTGTATCCCCGGATTGTCTAAACTTCGCAATACTTTGTATGTTTATGGGTTACAAGCTAACTTGATAAGCATTACTCACTTATGTGAAATTTTTAAGGAAGTTAGTTTTAACTAAGATGTGTGCACTATAATTGATAAAAAGGGCAATGTTGTCCTAAGAGTCGAAAGGTCTATAGACAATTGCTATTGTCTTGAGATAGATCCTCTAACTTGCAACATGGCACATGAGTACAACAAGCTTGATTTGTGGCATCAACGTTTAGGCCACATGAATTTTAAAGATTTAAAGAAGCTTGAAAAACATGGCATTGTTAGAGGTCTTCCCAATCTTGGTAAGAAACTTGAGGTTATTTGTGAACTTTGCCAATTAGGTAAACAAACCAAAATGCCTCACAAAAAGAGTTCTTATATTGCTACCAAGAGACCTTTAGAACTTGTGCACATGGACCTAATGGGGCCAATTCAAACCGAGCATCAATGGCAAAAAATACATTTTTGTATGCGTTGATGACTACTCTAGGTTTACTTAGGTTTATTTTCTTAGAAACGAGACCGAGGCTTTTGATTACTTCAAAAAAATTTGTAATCAAGTTCAAAATGAAAAAGGTCTTGATATCAAGAAAATATGTCATATTAGGAGTGATCATGGGACGGGATTTGAAAATGCTAAATATAGTGAGTTTTGTGATGGTTTAGGGGTTTCTTATGAGTTCTCCGCACCTAGAACTCCTCAATAAAATGGTGTTGTTGAGAGGAAAAACCGTGTCTTGCAAAAGATGGCTAAGGTCATGCTCAATAGCAAGAAATTCCTTAGAAACTTATGGGTCAAGGCGGTCAATACCGCTTGTTATGTGTATAATCGTGTTTTTAGGAGGCCCGGCACAAAACAAACGTCCTATGAGCTATGGAAGGGCAAGAAGCCCAATGTGAGTTACTTCCACACTTTTAGGAGTAAGTGTTATATTTTGAATGATAGAGATCACTTAGGAAAGTTTGATGCTAAAAGTGATGTTGGTCTCTTTCTTGGGTATGCTATAAATAGTCGTGCTTATAGAGTCTTTAACTTGACTACTAAGACTATTATGGAGTCTATCAATGTGAAGATAGATGACCTTAGTGTAAGGTACTCATTTATTGATTAGCTTATTTCGTGGACAAACCACATGTTAGGGTTTAATTGTAAGGGTAGTTTAGGTGATTGAAGATAAAGTTCAAAAGCCCTTTTAAGACCTTAAGGTGACAAGCACTCCGAAGGTATATCTCTAGTGCTTAGTTTTCTTTGAAGAGATTTAGATTGCACATACACACTTAGCATACTTGCATTTGTGTTGCATTTGTGTGTGTAAGGATTCCTATTCATTGATTGACTTATTTCGTGGACAAACCATATGTTGGGGTTTGAATTATAAGGGTAGTTTAGGTGATTAAGTATCAAGCTCAAAGGCCCTTTTAAGACCTCAAGGTGATAAGCATTTCAAAGGTAAATTTCTAAGTGCTTATTTGCTTTGAAGAGATGTAGTTGCACACACCCACAACCCATGCATAATTCATATTCTTGTATGTTGTGTGTTCTTATTATGTGTGCATTAATGTTCATTAATATCTTTTCTCGCATGTTTCAAGTGATTGCATCTTGTTCATTGAAATGCCATGACATATTTGGGCATTAGGATGCAAAGCCATGAATGCTATTGTTGCATGTTTTAATTGAGTGCATCTTGTTCAATGACAATGCCATGACATGTTAGGTATTAGGATGCATTCACATCTCACACTTGCACTTCATGTATGTTAGTCTTAAGTGTGGTGTAATTCGTTTCCGTTTGTTTGATCGGAAACGTCCGCGCTTGCACGATGGTGTGCATGTCTTAGCGCGATGGTTGACCACTTGAGAATGTCTCATTCTTCTCTTGGATAAATGTTAGTTTTTGTTTGGTTGTTTGGAGTAAAGTGTCTAGTTTTAAAAGATTGGATTTTAATGTTTTAATTGTTTTTCAAAACTGACCTTTGTATGGTCTTGTGACCATAACTTTTTATAAAAAGATTTAAATTGAGTTTTGTAAAATTCTGGATAAACTAGACACCCATAAATTTCCAACGGTATATTATTCATAATATTTCATGACCGTTTGGATTGGTTTTGAAATCTCCAAAGTGACCACCAAAACAGGGCAACTCTGTTGTTGTCCGTTTCTGACCTTTGGTCACTCAATTGATCATAACTTTTTCTACAGATATCAAAATGTCATTCAATAAATTGGAGTAGAAAGTAGACATCCATACCTTTCCAACAATATATCATATGAAAGGTTTCGATGTCGTTTGGTCATGTTTTGAGGCACTTGAATCTGAAGCTGATACACTGTCACGCCCAAACCGTTGTTCACTCACCCTACGTATAGCGGACACCTGATTGATTTTTCAATCCACCTTTCACTCACCCAAAATCCGCCTTATGTAAAGCGGTTTGCATGGAAGCTTTTTGGAAAATTTCCAAAACAACATAGCTTCAATTGGACATCATATATATATACCTCTTTGATCTTAGGTCATCTCAATGACTCTAAAAATCATATTTTTAATTGAGAGCATTTTCAAAGAGATCTTTTTCATCAAGAACTCATCTTTGATCATCTTTGATTACTCAAATCAAAAAACCATCCTCATATGCATCTAAACATCATCTAAGCATTTTCTAGCATAATGCTTGCTTGCATGGGTTTTGCTCAACACACATCCCTTGGTAAGTTCTTCACTATTATCTTACATAATTAGTGTTTAACTTAACAAGATATCTCTTTGATTACTTGCATGTTCTTAGATTAATTTCTAATATTCAAGATAGAGATTGTTGTGTTGAAATGATTGAGTGTTGCATTTTGATAGCTTCATAGGATTTCATAATCTATGTTTAGCTAAGCTTTATAACATGTCATTTAGCTAATGATATCTAGGATTGTATTAATTGTCATTTTATCATCCTAGATAAGCATCTAAGGTTCCCTAACTTTATTTGCTCTTTGAATATTCATACATATTCACATAGGCTTTATTATCTCTTCATTGAGAATTAAGACTTGATGGCTAAGGTTGCTTAGGCCATAAGCAATTGAACTAGATCCACCTTTATAAGCCTACGGGTAGTGGTAACAGGTTATTGATCGGGATTAGATCGTAAATCGGGATTAGGTTATAAACGTTATCATAATTAGTAGATTCGAGGTTCGAGTAAGGCGCACTTACCAGCCCGTGGTTTTTCCTAGTTGAGGGTTTCCACGTAAAAATCAAATGTCATTTAATTTCTGCACTTATATGTTTGATTCGTTAATTTGAATAGTTTTTGGTATTTTCGTGAAAATTAACTAATCGCGAAAATTGGTAAAATCGGATAAAATCTATTCACCCCACCCCACCCCTTTAGATTAATATATAGAACACACCTTATATTTGTTTCAGTGTGCATTCTCTTCACATGTCACATTTCACACTTACACTTTGATTGTTGTATCTTCTTATGTGTTTTTGTGTCTTATAATTCGTTTTCCAAAAATGTTCGGAAATGTCTGCGCTTGCACGAATGTGTGCTTAGATTAATGCGAAGACCGTCTACGGAGAATGCCCTTGGCTTCTCCTTTGGTTTCACTATTTTTGGTGAATCGACGGTTTAATCGGCGGCCATGACCGCCGAATGAAACTGTCGTTTGTGTTCAGAAGTTTCTAGAGCATTTCTGTGGTTATGATCGGCGGCCACGACTGTTGTTCGAAACCGCCGATCAGACCTGGTCGATTTAATCTCTCGGGTTTGATTCTGCAGTTGAATTGGCGGTTTGGTAACCGCCAAATGAAACCATCGTTGTTCCCCTATTCTTCTCGAGTTCAATTCGGTGGTTGTAATCTACGGCCAAGCCGTCGAATGAAACCGCTAATCGTGCGTTTTCAGGGGCAATCTTATCTTTTCACATGCTCTGTTTTTTTATGTCTATAAATACATCACTTTCTCATCTCTCTGGATCCAACTCTTTCAATACAAGAACCTTAAAGTCTATAGAGAGATTTGTGAGAGAAAAGGCAATCAAGATTGCTCATTTAAACACTCAAAACCATTTTCATATGCATTAAACTTCATCTAGCATCTTCTAGCATATCTAGGATGCTTGCTTGCATGGGTCTTTCATCAACACACTTGCTTTGGTATGTTCTTCACTATTATCATATATAATTAGTGTTTTATTCATAAAGGCATCTCTTTAATTACTTGCATGTTCTCAGATTAATTTCTAATATTCAAGATAGAGATTGTTGTGTTGATATGATTGAGTGTTGTATTGTGATAGCTATTTAAGTTTATTTAATCTATGTTTAGCTAAGCTTTATGACATGTCATTTAGTTATTTATATCTAGGATTGTTTTAATTGCAATATGATCATCCTAGATAAGCATATAGGGTTTCCTAGCTCTAAATTGCATTTTGGATATTTCATATATTCACATAGGTTTTATTATCTCTTCATTGAGAACTAAGTCTTGTGTTGCTTCCGGGATTAGGTTACTTAAACCACAAGCAATTGAACTAGGTTCACTTATACTGGGATTAGGTAGTGATGCTGAGTTATACCGGGATTAGGTTGTACTCATCTTATCATTAGTGGATTCGAGGTTCTAGTGTGGCGCACTTACCAGCCCATGGTTTTTCCCGTGAGGGTTTCCACGTAAAAATCAAGTGTTATTTAATATCTCACACATATTACACTTGCTATATTATATTGACTAGTTAGGGGTTTTTTTCGTAATCTTGACTTACACGAAAATTGGGTAAAATTAGTTAAAATCTATTCACCCCCCTCCAGATTAATATTGTACACACCTATAATTTGTTTCAATTGGTATCAGAACGGGTTCCTAGATATATATAGGTGATCCTTGATCGGTCATTTATTGTATATGTTTTTTATCCCCATTCCTCCAATCAATTGTTTGTTTCTCGAGTCTTTTTGGGATTTAATTTGTGTGTTTGAGCATTTTTCAGGTTATTGGATCCAAATGATATGTTTGAAGTATTTCAGAGAAAAAAGGTGATTTTGGTAGATTTGAGGGACTTTTATGCAAATGGCCATCAACCATCATGAAAGACCGCTGTCAATTTCCACACAGCGGCATGCAAAGCGGTGCAAAACAGTATATACCGCTGCGGAACCGCTCTGGCTTTTGCAGCGGTGGTCGCAGCGGTAGCCCGTCTCAATGCAGATCATCAATATTGCGGGGCCTATATCTCTCAGCTCTGATTGAACTGTGTGTCCTGCAACCTATGGATTTCAAGCCCTGGAAGTCTAGTTTCCAACCCAATTAACAGATTTTCGATCCGAATTTTCTAGAAGAAGTTATGCCCATTTTAGTACCAAAAGGTCAGATCAGTCAGTCATAAATCCGCGAATACTTTCGGGATTTGTTTCGAAAGTTGTCGGAACGGGAAATATTACCTTCTTGGACATGTGTGAGAGTCTTGGGAAGCAAGTAGACATCTAATCCTTATCTTCCTTCAATTTTGGATGGATTAGGAAAGAAATAGAATTCCAAATAGGCTTGTATTCTCAAAGGGAATAGATTTCCTTGTTGTTTTAGGTCATGGCCTTGCATCTACACCTATTTAAACCCCTTTGAAACCTAATTTCGGGAGACCAGCTAGAGAGCCAGCCAAGGGAGGTCCCAAGCCACCAAGGGGGCCGTCCCCCATCACCATCATTCACCTTACTCATAGAAGATTCGAAGACAAAGGAGTTCATCGAGGATTTGAAGAATTTGTTGAAGCTTTTCAATGGGTTTTATCTTTTCTCCCTCTTGTTTCTTTGTTTCTAATATGTGTAACTAACTCCATTCTAGGGAGTCAATGTGAACCTCTATGAATACTCTTTGTTAGAATTGACTATATTTCCATTAATTCAGGTTTTGATTCATTCAATTCTTCCTATAACTTAATTCTTTATTCTTGTTGATGCATAGTTTTATTCTAGGTAGGAATTTAGGGCTTTTGATTGTGATTTATATCTCAAGTTTTTGAGTTAAATTAAATTATAATTGAGAGCCAATATTTAATTGAATGGATAAAATTAGCAACCCCAAGTTTTTGGGACGCAATTTTGGTTCACTTGTTCTTGTGCTTAATGGGTTTTTGGTTGTGATTCATATCTCAGGTTTTTGAGTTAAATTGAATTGCAATTGAGAACACTTGATTCATCCCAGGATCATACGGTAATAATCATAAATAAGATAAGAACGAACCCTTAACTTGAGTTACATCTTTTATCAAAAGTCAATTCGAAGCATTGAGTAAACATAGTTGGGGAGCATTGATGACCTAGTCCTCTCACCTCTTAATCACATTCACATATTCTTTTTAATTGTTTTCTTAGTTTAATTTAGTTAATCATACTCAATCAATCAATCAATCAAACAATCTCTCTTGGATACTGTTAATTGCTTAGCTTTAATTAGAATTAGTTATAACTAGTAGATCACTTTTCCTCGTGGGAACGATCCCTACTTGTCGATATACTTATCTCACGATTCGTGCACTTGCAAGTTAGGTTTTTATAACACAATTTTACACATCAATCCTTACTCATTTTGGTGTGTTTTGCATTTTGTGTGATTTTTTATCATTCATACAATTGCATTCATTTCATTCATTCATAAACACTATGAGTGGAAACGGTGGAAATGGTGGTGGCAACGAGGGTGCTTCTAGCACAAGGCCTTTACTTCTTACCGGGTTGAATAATGCCTCTTAGAAAGGCAAGATGGAGTCGTACATATGTCAAATCCATGACCGGGCTTGGATGGCGGTTGAAGACCGCTACACATCACCCATGATGACTCCTAAGGGTGGAAGAGAGGATGTGCTCAAGCCAAAAGCGCAATGGAACGCGCAAGAGTATCAAAATGGAATAGGAAGGCAATGCATGCCATCCTATGTGCAATAGATGAGAATCAATATAAGTTGATTTAAAACACTAGGATAGCTAAGGAGGCATGAGACATCCTAGAGGTTGCATATGAGGGAACCGAAGTTGTTAAGGACTCGAAGCTTCAAGTTCTCCAAACGCAATTCGAATTGCTTAGGATGGATAAGAATGAATGCTTCAACGACTTCGAAGTAAGGTTGATGGACATTGTGAACCAAAGTCATCAACTTGGTGACCCATATTCGGATAGGAAAGTCAAGCAGAAATCATGAGATCTCTCTCCGATAGGTTCGAATCAAAAGTGACGGATTTAGAAGAAAACAGTGGATATAAGGACGTGAAGTCGAGCGAGGTTATTGGAAGACTCCTAGCCTACGAGTCTAGGAAGGCTCCTAGCTCTACTCCTCTGAAAAAGCATAAAGGAACTGCTTTAAAAGCTTCTAAGGAAGAAAAGAAGAAAAATAAGATTGACTCGGACGAAGACTTTGCCTTATTTGTGAAAAGGTTCAATAAGGTTATGAAGTTCAGGAAGAAGGGCTTTGGATCAGAAGGTCAAGACTTGAAGAAAAATGATCCCTTCAAGATGTTTAAGCCTAGGCAAGAGAGGACCAAAAGGAAAGGGGTCTGATGCTTTGAGTGTGATAGGATAGGTCATTTTGCCCTCAAATGTGCTAATCACAATGACAAGAAGAAGGGAAAAGTAATGGCCACCACTTGGGGTGGAAGTAGTGATGACTCAAATGAAAGAGATGAGTTTTCGGGTGATGAAGATCTCATGGCTAACTTTCTAGCTTTTGCCTCCTCCCACAAGAGCAAAAGTGCTAGTGAAAAAGAGGAAGGGAGTCAAGAGGAAAATGACTCAAGTGAAGAAGAAAGTGATCCCTCATCTAACTCCATAAATGGATATGTGGAGAAAAAGGTGCTTGCTAAATACCATGCAGAGTTTAATGACTTAGAAATCAAGAGCACAAGAAAGATTTAAAGATTGAGAGAAGAGATCTTGAACTTTCATCCCATAATGACCACTTAAGTGAATAAGTTGCAAGATCAAAGATGATTGAAGACAAGCTAAGAGATGAGCTAGCTTTGTCTATGAGGAATGAAGAAGGTCTAAAGAGGGAGTTTGAAGAAGCAAAATGATCCTATTTCGTATTTTTGTTGGAGGAGGGCAAAATTGTGGAAAATTCTTCGGGTGAGTAAGGCTTAAGTAAATATTGCGTACGAAACATGATGGGTGTGACTATACCAACACTAATGCACCGGATCCCATCAGAACTCTAAAGCTAATCGTGCTTGGGTGACAGCAGTACTAGGATGGGTGACCTCTTGGGAAGTCCTCGTGTTGCACCCCTTTTTTTGCTCAAATCGCATTCGTTATTTGATTATTTTTGCTCGGAAAAGCATCATCTTATTGTTTATTTTTCGGTGCACACGTGTATTTACGTTTTTCACAAGTGGAGGAACGGAAATTATTCTATTTCGTATTTCCGTTGGAGGAGGGTAAAATTGTGGAAGATGCTCCGGGTGAGTAAGCATTAAGTAAATATTGTGTACAAAACATGACGGGTGCGACCATACAAGCACTATTGCATCGAATCCCATTAGAACTCCGAAGTTAAGCGTGCTTGGGCGAGAGTAGTACAAAGATGGTTGACCGCCTGGGAAGTCCTCGTGTTGCACCCCATTTATGCTCGAATCGCATTCATTATTCGATTATTTTTGCTCAAAAAAGCATCATCTTATTGTTTATTTTTCGGTGCACACGTGTATTTACGTTTTTCACAAGTGGAGGAACGGAAATTATTCTGTTTTGTATTTTCGTTGGAGGAGGGAAAAATTGTGGAAGATACTCCAAGTGAGTAAGCCTTAAGTAAATATTGCGTATGAAACATGTCGGGTGCGACCATACCAGCACTAATGCACCGGATCCCCTCAGAACTCCGAAGTTAAGCGTGCTTGGGCGAGAGCAGTACTAGGATAGGTGACCTCCAGGGAAGTCCTCGTGTTGCACCCCTTTTTGCTCGAATCGCATTCGTTATTCGATTGTTTTTGCTCGGAAAAGCATCATCTTATTGTTTATTTTTCGGTGCACACGTGTATTTACGTTTTTCACAAGTGGAGGAACGGAAATTATTCAATTTCGTATTTCCATTGGAGGAGGGCAAAATTGTGGAAGATGCTCTGGGTGAGTATAAATATTGCGTACGAAACATGACGGGTGTGACCATACCAGCACTAATGCACCGGATCCCATCAGAACCACAAAGTTAAGCGTGCTTGGGCAAGAGCTGTACTAGGATGGGTGACCTCCTTGGAAGTCCTCGTGTTGCACCCCTTTTTTGCTCGAATCACATTCGTTATTCGATTATTTTTGATCGGAAAAGCATCATTTTATTGTTTATTTTTCGGTGCACACGTGTATTTACGTTTTTCACAAGTTGAGGAACATAAATTATTCTATTTCGTAATTCCGTTGGAGAAGGGCAAAATTGTGGAAGATGCTCCGGGTGAGTAAGCCTTAAGTAAATGTTGCGTACAAAACATGACGGGTGCGACCATACTAGCACTAATGCACCGGTTCTCATCATAACTCAGAAGATAAGCGTGCTTGGGCGAGAGCAGTACTAGGATGGGTGACCTCCTGGAAGTCCTCGTATTGCATCCCATTTTTGCTTGAATTGCATTCGTTATTCGATTACTTTTGCTTTGAAAAGCATCATCTTATTGTTTATTTTTCGGTGCACACGTATATTTATGTTTTTCACAAGTGGAGGAGCGAAAATTATTCTATTTTGTATTTCCGTTGGAAGAGGGCAAAATTGTGGAAGATGCTCCAGGTTAGTAAGTCTTAAGTAAATATTGCGTACAAAACATGTCGGGTGTGACCATACCAGCACTAATGCACCAGATCCCATCAGAACCCCGAAGATAAACGTGCTTAGGCGAGAGCAGCACTAGGATGGGTGACCTCCTGGGAAGTCCTCGTGTTGCACCCTTTTTGTTCAAATCGCATTCGTTATTCGATTATTTTTGCTCGGAAAAGCATCATCTTATTGTTTATTTTTCAGTGCACACGTGTATTTACGTTTTTCACAAGTGGAGGAACGGAAATTTTTCTATTTCGCATTTCCGTTGTAGGAGGGCAAAATTGTGGAAGGTGCTCCAGGTGAGTAAGCCTTAAGTAAATATTGCGTATGAAACATGACGGGTGCGACCATACTAGCACTAATGCACCGGATCCCATCAGAACTCTGAAGTTAAGCGTGATTGGGCGAGAGCAGTACTAGGATGGGTGACCTCCTGGGAAGTCCTCGTGTTGCACTCCTTTTCTGCTCAAATCACATTCGTTACTTGATTATTTTTGCTCGAAAAAGCATCATCTTATTGTTTGTTTTTCAATGCACATGTGTATTTACGTTTTTCACAAGTGGAGGAACGGAAATTATTCTATTACATATTTCCGCTGGAGGAGGGCAAAATTGTGGAAGATACTCTAAGTGAGTAAGCTTTAAGTAAATATTGTGTACGAAATATGTTGGGTGCAACCATACCAGCACTAATGCACTGGATCCCCTCAGAACGCCGAAGTTAAGCGTGCTTGGGCGGGGCGAGAGCAGTACTAAGATAGGTGACCTCTAGGGAAGTCCTCATGTTGCACCCCTTTTTTGCTCGAATCGCATTCGTTATTCTATTATTTTTGCTCGGAAAAGCATCATCTTATTGTTTATTTTTCGGTGCACACATGTATTTACGTTTTTCACAAGTGGAGGAACGAAAATTATTCTATTTCGTATTTCCGTTGGAGGATGGCAAAATTGTGGAAGATGCTCCGGGTGAGTATAAATATTGCGTACGAAACATGACGGGTGTGACCATACTAGCACTAATGCACCGGATCCCATCAGAAGTCCGAAGTTAAGCGTGCTTGGGGGAGAGTCGTACTAGGATGAGTGACCTCCTTGGAAGTCCTCGTGTTGCACCCCTTTTTCGCTTGAATCGCATTCGTTATTCGATTATTTTTGATCGGAAAAGCATCATCTTATTGTTTATTTTTCGGTGCACACGTGTATTTACGTTTTTCACAAGTGGAGGAACGGAAATTATTCTATTTCATATTTCCGTTGGAGGAGGGCAAAATCGTGGAAGATGCTCCGGGTGAGTAAGCCTTAAGTAAATATTGCGTACAAAACATGACAGGTGTGACCATACCAGCACTAATGCACCAGATCCCATCAGAAGATAAGCGTGCTTAGGCGAAAGTAGTACTAGGATGGGTGACCTCATGGGAAGTCCTCGTGTTTCACCCTTTTTTTGCTCAAATTGCATTCGTTATTCGATTATTTTTGCTCGGAAAAGCATCATCTTATTGTTTATTTTTCGGTGCATACGTGTATCTATGTTTTTCACAAGTGGAGGAACGGAAATTATTCTATTTCGTATTTCCGTTGTAGGAGAGCAAAATTGTGTAAGATGCTCCGAGTGAGTAAGCCTTAAGTATATATTGTGTACAAAACATGATGGGTGCAACCATACCAGCACTAATGCACTGAATCCCATCAGAACTCCGAAGTGAATCGTGCTTGGGCGAGAGCAGTACTAGGATGGGTGACCTACTAGGAAGTCCTCGTGTTGCACCCTTTTTTTGATCGAATCGCATTCGTTATTCAATTATTTTTGCTCGGAAAAGCATCATCTTACTGTTTATTTTTTGGTGCACAGGTGTATTTGCGTTTTTCACAAGTGGAGGAACGGAAATTATTATATTTCGTATTTCTGTTGAAGGAGGGCAAAATTGTGGAAGATGCTCCAGGTGAGTAAGCCTTAAGTAAATATTACGTTCAAAACATGACGGGTGCGACCATACCAACACTAAATCACCAGATCCCATCAGAACTCCGAAGTGAAGCGTGCTTGTGCGAGAGCTGTACTAGGATGGGTGACCTCCTAGGAAGTCCTCGTGTTGCACCCCTTTTTTTGCTCAAATCGCATTCGTTATTTGATTATTTTTACTCGAAAAAGCATCATCTTATTGTTTCTTTTTCGGTGCACACGTGTATTTACGTTTTTCACAAGTGGAGGAACATAAATTATTCTATTTCGTATTTCTGTTGAAGGAGGGCAAAATTGTGGAAGATGCTCCGGGTGAGTAAGCCTTAAGTAAATATTGCGTACAAAACATGACAGGTGCGACCATACCAGCACTAATGCACCGTATCCCATCAGAACACCGAAGTTAAGCTTGCTTGAGCGAGAGCAGTACTAGGATGGGTGACTTTCTGGGAAGTCCTTGTGTTGCACCCCTTTTTTGCTTGAATCGCATTCGTTATTCGATTATGTTTTGTACCAACATGGCTATTATACCCCAATCTTTATCACCTTAACCACTAAGGCCCACATCATCAAACCTATTACAAATCACAAATAGCTTATCCCCTCTAAATTCAAACTCATCATCATTTAAAACTGTAGCATCCTCCCATATCAGCCCACATTCAGCAAAACAAGACAAAATGATTATTGAAAAACAAAAATCTTATGCTTCCTCCATATCGTCACTATTCCCCAAGATCAATAACCCGACTTATCATTATCATAATAAACCCTATTTTGACAAATTCTTTGTGGTAGAAACCCCACTACTACTTGAGACTTATTTCAAGGAACCGAAAAAACTTGCAGATGTAATCATTGATCCGTTGTTTTGCAGGATTCTCGAGGACATATTAAAAAGATATTTTTTTTATGAATTCATTCTCGTTGACACAGATTTATTCTTTATCTCAGATGTTTTTGACAAAATTGATACAAAAAAGTTGATTTTTCGAAAAATAAAGCTTTGTAAGATCATTGCCCTAAAACAATGGGAAAATGATCCAAACAAGAAAAAGAGATTTTCAAGACCATTCCACATCTCTGAATTCTCTTATTGGGATTACACTGATGCCTGGACATATATACTTTATGGTCAAAACCTTGGAAATTCTTTATCTTGGTTTGTTTACTTTGACAAAGAATTCCCTCTTGAAATACCGTTCTGGTTTTTGAAGTGGTGGGACAAATATGGTTCAAACATTGATTTCCTCCTTGATGTTACCAAAGAAGGTTACCAATACTAGGTAACGCATATTGATAAACCAAAAGACTGGGATTTCATCCCTAACCTATTGCTTTCTTCAAAATCTTCAACCTAACATGGATCCTGATGCTTGACTATAAGATCCAATACCAGCTAGTTGGCAATGTCAATATTCCTTATTTTGGCAGACAGAAAAAAATCAAATGGTGAAGCGGTATGAACATCACCAACCATGGAAAGAACAGAGTTGCAAAATGGTTCACGGAGAACCCTAGTCTCTGCAACAAAAACAATGACCAATCACAGTTCCTGATAGCCAAATCTCATAACCAAGCCAAAATCGCAACTGCAAAGACTCTTGAAGAACTTTTGGCTATTGCTGATGAAATGAGGAAGACAATGGCCAGTATTTCCCAAAAAGATTCTGATTCAGAAAATCATGATGAAGATGACTTCCCTAATGATGATGATCCCACTGAAGGAAATAGTTATTCTCACCAACCAGGAAATGACACCTTTGGCCATGATCTATCACAATTTCAGGGGCTTTAAACCCACAGAATTCACGAGACTTATTTTTAGACAAAATTATTGTGAAGGTGACTTATGGTCCCCACTAGGACCCCATTGTGACTCAACACTCATCCTCCCGACTTACCGTCGGCACAAGTAGACAGACACAGTACCCAACTATCGTCGACACAAAAAGACAAACACAGTACCAGACATATCCTCTTTCATCAACAATATCAAGCTATCATGGCCTGATAGCCCCATGTTCTCTGATGAATTAAAAAAAAAAAAAGTAACCGTAGTTCTGTTCACCACGTTTACTTGGACTAGAGTTATTTTTATTATTTAAGGACTATTTCCTTCACTGGTAAAGGCAGGTTCAATTTTCTTGATGTTTCCTCCCTTCTTTGCAATCTTCCCTCTCCTATTGTAACCTTTCCTCTCCTGTAATCTTTCCTTTCTCTTTTGTTAAATTTCTAAATCCTCAATAAAGTGTGCAACTTATTTTCTGTATATCCATTGTTCATCACTGTTGTCAGACTTATACTGTTGTAGTAAGTATATTAATTTCTTAAATTCTTAAAATAAATTATATTTGTTACTGTTCATTTCAATTACATGTTTCTACTGTTTCTATATATTATCTTGTGTATACTATTTGCTTGTATATATATACAGTATTTCTGCTATTAGTTCGTCCTGATATAAAATATATCAGGACGAAGAATGTGAACCACGGATTATGGAGAAGTTTTGACAAGTGCATACACTTTGAGTCAAAGTATGTAAATCTAATGATCCACATTCTTCGTCTTAATATATTTTATATCAGGACGAACTAACAATAGAAAAATTATATATATATATATTTATATATATATGAAACTAATAATTTAGGGGGTGGGGGGGATGGGGTTTGAATAGATTTTAAACTATTATTACCAATTTTTGTGATTAGTCAATGTTACGAAAATACCTCAATCTAGTTAAAGCAATAAATCAAGTGTAAAGTGCGGAATTTAAATAACACTTGATTTTTACATGGAAACCTTCAATAAAGAACAACCACGAGATGTTATGTGCGCCACACACGAACCTCGAATCCACTAATTGCAACGATGTTTACAACCTAGGTTGACCTCAACCTCTCATGGTTTATAACCCGCCACTACTACTCGTAGGCCTATAAAAGTGGACCTAGTCCAATTTGCTTGAGGCCTAAGCAACCTTAGCCACAAGACTTACTTCTCAATGAAGAGATAAAATAGCCTATGTGAATATGAATGATATCCAAAATGCAAATAGAGCTGAAGAACACTAAATGCTTATCTAGGATTATAAGATGACAATTAAATCAATCCTAGATATCAAATGCTAAATGACATGGCATAAAGCTTAGCTAACTTAGATTAAACAATCCTAGGTATAGCTATCACAATACAACACTCAATCAAAACATCACAAACAATCTCTATCTTGTATCTAGAATGTATTCAAAGGGCATACACGTAATTAAAGAGATGACTTGTTAAGAAAGACACTAAGATTAGATGAAATTAGTAAAAACCTTACCAAGCAAGAAGTGATGTTGGAAAACCATGCATGGATGCATCCTATATGGTCATAGAAGATGCTAGATGAACTTTGATGCACAAATGAATGACTTTAAGTGTTTAAAGGTGAGTTCTTGTGAATTTTTTCTCTTGAAAAATGTTATAAGGGAAAAATATGATTTTTGAACTCTAGGGGACGACCTAAAGTGAAAGCATTGGTTATATAGGGGACTCAAATGAAGCCACGTTGTTTTGACAAAAACAGGGCAAACCGCTGCCAAAGCCACAACGGTATCCACAGTGGTGGACAAAATGGTAATTAGGAATCAAAAACGCTGCTCTGACCGCTATGGCTTCCACAGCGGTATGCACTGGGCACAAACTGCTGTCCCTACCGTTGCAGAAAACCATAGCGGTCAGGAGAGTTGCCAACTCATCACTGCGGATTTCGGCAACGGTCTCCTGTACCATGCAAGGCTTAAGCGATAAAAATGCAATCTTAAGCAACTTTAAATGCATGGCAATGAACAAATGCAAGAAGAGTTAAACACAAGAATGCATAAACAAGAAACACAAAATAACCAAGGAATAGAGATATGCATGAGTTGTGTGTGTGTAACTAGATCTTTTCAAAGCAAGTAAGCACAAGTATTTTACCTTTGTTGAGCTTCTTCTCTTGAGGTTTTGAGAGGGCATTTGTTGTGCATGAGCACCAACACTCAAATGTTTAAGCTACCCTTACATCAACCCCACCTGTGGTTTGTCACCGAAATAAGCCATTTGAGAAACTTACAATATATATATTATTAAAACGTTTATTTGCTATGCCACTGGTATTGATAAACAAATAAAATTGCCATATCGACAACCGGTTGATTAGCATAAAATCAAATGGATCCATGATCTTTGAAAAAAAAAAAACAAAATCACGTGTCACGCATGGAACCTCCGCATGCAGTTTCATGTGAAGGCAACACATGAAATCTCCAACGACAAACGGTACAAAAAGCAGAACAAAGACCAAACCAGTCTCGTGGACTCAACTGATCAGAATTCCATTTGAAAGTTGAAACCCAAGTCTTCTTTTTTTCTCATTCTCTTCATGATCTTCTAACACCAGTACCACCAACCAATGCCATTATTACCACTAAAACAAGAACCAGTGATGTGTTCTTTTTCTTTTGTAAGAAAGTTTTTTCTCTTGAAGGTCTCTCTGTTCTCACACCTTTATATCTACTTCAAGTTCAAGTGCAGCACCACTGTAAGTTGCTACAAGTCTTCTGTCAGTTTATTTTTTCTACAGTCTTTTGTCAGCACCACTCAATCGCTATCAAACCGATATCTTCTACTTTTTAATTTGAGAAATTAATTGGAGTGCAAGATCTTCTTCAACTTCTATTTTCTTGACAAACAGTACTTTTTTCTATATTCTCAATACAATCTCTATATCAGAACTGTTTTTCTTCTATTGTAGTTTTGAAAATGTGGTATCTAGTAACATTGTTGAGCTTGTCAAGTTTGGTTAATGGTGGTGGGGTGCCACAAGTACCATGTTACTTCATCTTTGGATCTTCATTATATGATAATGGCAATAATAATGCCTTTGTAACCGCTGCCAGAGCCAATTACCCTCCTTATGGGATTGACTTTCGCAGAGGTCCGACAGGAAGATTTACCAATGGTCGAAACACAGCCGATATTATAGGTATTCATTCCTCTCCATCTCTTTGTTTTATTATGAAATTAATTATTCTTCACCAACATAATTATTAGTGTCTGTGTAAATTAATTGAAATGTTGTTTTAATTTGCAGCCGAACTTCTAGGATTTGACAACTATATTCCTCCTTTTGCAAGTGCAAGAGGGCAGGATATTTTGAAAGGCGTAAACTATGCATCTGGATCATCAGGAATACGTGATGAAACCGGACAACACCTGGTAATTCCAACCGACCAACCACGAAAGTGCATTAAAATACAGTACACCAGTTGTGTTAGAACATGTGTTGAAAAACAATAAATTTCAGAAAGATCTGGGTATCTAAAAATATATATAGCTTCAAATATTTTTAATTGAATAATGTTTTTAACAATCGGTTTCAGCAAACCCCTGACACACAGATTTGTCAGCTTTCAAAAATTAAATAAATAATGTGTTTAACAGTAATGTACACGGTGATTTTTGCATTAATTATACTTGTTTTACATCTTGTAGGGAGCGAGAATAAGCATGAATCAGCAATTATTGAATCATCAAAGTACAATCTCTCGTATTGTGAGCATACTAGGAGACAATGAATCAGCTTCAAAGCTCCTGAGCAAGTGCATTTATACAGTTGGAATTGGAAACAATGATTACATAGGCAATTACTTCTCTCGGTTTTACCCTACAAGAAGCATCTACACTATAGAGCGATATGCGGAAATTCTCATCCAACAATATTCTGGGCAATTAAAGGTTTCTCTTCTGTCTTCGTTTGATTTGAAATAAACCCTAATCCAATTTTATATTAGAATTTTTCATTTCAATTGAATATGTTCTTAAATTGGATTTTGAACACGATAATCCAGGTTTGAGTGGATTGGATTGGATATGATGAATGATTGAACTACAATATTAAAGAACATAATTTATTGAAATTGACAAGAATTGATCGGTTTGAATTTCCATCAGGTCCATCAAATCAATATTGGATTGAAATTTGAAAGTCGTAGATTTTCATATGTAAATAGCATGATGTTATCTTCTTATATGTACTCTTTTCGTTAATTTTTTATTTTTTATTTTTATGGGTAACTAGACTCTCTGTACAACTAAGGAGCAAGGAAGATATCCTTTTCAAACCCTAATCCAATTTTATATTAGAATTTTTCATTTCAATTGAATATGTTCTTGAATTTGATTTTGAACACGTATAATAATTATCTAGGTTTGAGTGGATTGGATTGAATTTCATTCAGGCCCTTCGGATCATTTGATTGAAATTTCAAGAATTATCTTCTTATATGAACTCTTTACATTTTTTTATGGGTACTAGACTCTGTACAACTATGGAGCGAGAAAGGTAGCCTTATTCGGAGTACCCCCACTTGGTTGTTCACCAATCGTTATAGCAATGCTAGGCACAAATGGATCTTTATGTGTAGACATTGTAAACAAAGCAATCCAACTGTTCAATGCTGGTCTTATACAACTAATTGATGAACTCAATAAGAATCAACAAGATGCCAAGTTCATCTATCTCAACTCTTATCACATAACGATGACCCCAAGAACTGGTATACTTTTATTCTCATGTTTCTTTATATTTTATATATAACAAATCTTCTTTGAGTTTTTGATTTGTCATATATATGATCTCTCCATTGTGTCTATTTCAGGCTTTAAATTTACCAACACTCCATGCTGTGAAGTAGGAGGAAATAATACCTTAATGTTATGCATTCCTTTTCGGACCCCTTGTCAGAACAGAATTGAGTACATGTATTGGGATGCAGTGCATCCAACAGAGGCTGCCAATGTGATGGTAGCAGGTAGATCATACGTTAATCTAGATCCTTCGGATACTTACCCGATCGATATTCATCATTTAGCTCAGCTTTAATCAAAGGAGGCTTTGAATAACAGTAGCACAATTTAAGAAGAAAACTTCTTCATAGTATGTATTCTTGATATGAATCTTGGAATGTAAGTGAATGAGAGATGATTAAGCTTAAATTTGAACTGATTGGTAATAAATAGTTAATTAAAATCGTTTTGAATATTATATCATATGCTTTTACTATTTAATTAATTTTAAAAAAGATACCCTAAAGAAATCCCCCAAACGTAAATAAATCTTTAGAATTAATAAATCTCATAAAGGGTACTGTCAAAAAAA
Organism: Acer saccharum; assembly: GCA_030490815.1. Lineage (NCBI taxonomy): Eukaryota > Viridiplantae > Streptophyta > Magnoliopsida > Sapindales > Sapindaceae > Acer > Acer saccharum. Next base: position 5,273 of record JAUESC010000372.1, on the reverse strand, counting down.
TAAAAATAAAAATAAACCTCATTAAGTATTTTATAAAAGAAATATAAATATTGCGTTTAAAATATATATTCAACCTTTTAAACAGATATTTAACTGAAGATTCATCACGAAACCCTTTTCACCCTTTCAATTTCTAACAAAAAGTCAACTCAAATAATATTTTATAGTTTTCAAGTAAAGTCAGCCCATAACTTCCTCTATTTGTTTTCAAATTCAGTTTTCACCATTAACCATAGCAGCTAGATCATGTCTAACATCCTCTAAATATCACCACAAGTACCTTGTTTCTTCATTTTTGGAGCTTCAATGTAACCATGGCCAGAGCCAATTACCCTCCGTATGCACTACAAGAAAATCTAATTTCTATAATGGGACATCTACAATGGGCATTATGGGCCTGTAATAAATAAGCAATAACAACCACGGGCCTTTAAAAGCCCGTTGTGGATATACAATTAAAAACGTTTTCACCATAGGCCTTTATATGCCCGTGGTACTTAACATTTAATTACAATGGGCATCTAAGAGCCCGTATTAGATATGATTTTAATTACAATAGGCAAACAAGGGCCCGTGGTAATTAATATGATATATATCTGAAAGCAAACAAAATCCCCAATTTGAAGTTTCTGACTCAAAACCCTAATCCCATATGGGATTGATTTTCCTCAAGGCCCAACAGGAAGATTTAACAATGGTCGAAATATGGCAGATGTTATAGGTCTTGTTTCTTTAATTTTTCAAATTCTATAATATTATTATTTATTTGCTTTTTTTTTTCTTATGTAAAGTAAACAGTTTTTATTAAAATTCAATCAAAACTTAGTTTCAATCAGTTTAAATTTTAAGTGTTATAAACTAGAATAATTTATTTGATGATTTTTTATTTTTTTTTAAATTCCGTTTTCGAAATAATTTGATGATCGGTTTGCTTGTTTTTTCTTTATGTAAAGTAAACAGTTAACCAAACTGATTGGTTTTTAAGTATATAAACTCAATTAAATCTGTCAATTAAATGTTATGAAGGTTTTTTTTTTTTTTTTTTTTTTTTTGCAAACTAAAAGTTAATTTTATATGTTGTGGCAGCGGAACTACTTGGATTTGACAATTACATACCTCCTTTTGCAAAAAGCAAATGGGAAAGAGATTCTGAATGGTGTAAATTATGCATCTCAATTGGCAGGAATTCGTGATGAAACAAGAAAACATATGGTAATTGACTTGAACACACACGAATATGCATACAAATTCTTAGATAATCATAAATAAACTGTTAGATTAATGCATATTAGATTTGATGTAAAATCTACATTTTAGGAGGTCATACTTAAGAATTATTTGATATATGAGTCTATTAATATTTGTTTTCACATCTCATAGAGTGGCATGCATGAATCGTCAGTTAAGGAATCATCAGATTACAATCTCACGCATTAAGAGAATATTGGTAATAACTATTGATTACGTGTCAAAACTATTGATAATATAAGTTCTTGATAAATAAAGTTTATGTGAGTGAAAATGAGAAATGAGGTGATCTTATTTATAAAGGCTGAAATATGACCATTGGATTATAGCTGTTGGAATAAAATATTTTATATTTTAAATACAATTTAAAACATGATAAATTTATTTATATTTTAAATTTAAAAAATATTAAAATATTAATGACTAGCTATAATATAGAGGATGGTTGGAGTGACCTCATGAAAAGTTACTAGCTAAAATAGTTTTTTTATCTAAAATAACTAAAATTTATCTAAAATTTAGAGAGCATAGTTGGAGATGCTAATTAGTTAACGGTACATATTCAAATAAAAGCTAGGAAAATCAATATTTCTGGTAATAAGTGGATTGTATTTACAAAGTATACAATTTAAAAATTTTCAATGGGGTGTACATACAAAAAGGTACGGTGCACATACGGTTTTTCAAGAATACAAGTAATCATCACTCATAAACTAATCAAGATCCCTTATCGACAACAATGTGCCCATATAGTAATTTATAAAAGCCAAGCTCAAATTTGGGCTTGTAAATATTAGGCCCAGACCAAGTTTGGATTCACAACAGTATCAAACCGAACTGGGCTGGACTAGTCCGACCCTTTTGACACCTCTATAATTACCCATCAATAAGACAACATTAATACAGTACCTTTTTTTGTTTTTGACAGCTCAAACAGAGCAAACAAACAACAAACAGGGGAGCAAAACAAGAGGCAAATGCCAGAAAGACAAGGAAGCAAAAAAAAAAAAAAAAAAAAAAAAAAAAACAGCGAAACAAAACTAACAATTCTTCTTCGCCTCAACCTCTCCAGAAACACAAAGAGGAAAATCATTCATCCAGACGAAATCATTCTTTAGAAGGAGAGCCTTCTTAGTAAGACCAAGAGCCACTTTGTTGGTCCCATTAGGGCCAGGAAGGACAGAAGAGATACCCAGGTGGTTTGAAATTGAAGAGATGTCATTGAGAATGACTCCACAATCAGAGTCCAAATGACTAGCATCATTAATCCATTTCACAACAGCAGAATCATTAGTCTCAATGCAGACAAGATACTCCCTACAGTAGGCATTGCCAAAATGCAAATCTTTAAGGATGGCCAAGGTATTAGCTATCTCTCTATTGTAACTAACATTCAGGCACTGATAGTAGAAGGCAAAACTGAGCCTTTGTGGTCTCTAATCACAATACCAATCCCAATTTTACAATCTTTAACATTAGTGATATCCTTACAATTAATTTTGAAAACACCAGAATCTGGCGGTCCCTGGTTAGTGGCCACTGATCAAGGCACACCAAGTTACCAGAAATAGGAGAAAGATTAGTTTTAAAGTTGCTGAGAAAATTCTTACTCCATAAAAGAACCTCGAAAAGGTCTTGACTCTTGCCATCATGAGTAAAGGAATTCCTCACAAATCAGACCCTCCAAAAGATAATACACAGCAGACCAACCTCCTCACTCTTTAACCTGAGATAACAATCAAAGATAAAATCAAAGAAATTGTTGTAATTGCTTTTAAAACCAGACTTCTTGGCCAACCAATCTTTGCGGGCGTAATTTAATTTCTGGCAATCCCAAAGGGCATGAAACATCGTCTCGTCAGAATTCTTACAAAGCGGACATCTCCTATCAATTTGAATCCCCCTCCTAGCTAAATTGAATTTGGTCAGAATCCAATTGTGACAGGCCTTCCAAATAAAATCTTAATTTTTAGAGGGATGGCAAGTTTCCAAAGGCCAGACCACCATCTGGTCACAGAGACATTATTATAGGCACTCAACCACTTTTCAAGCTCTTAACCAATACTATAACTGTTCATTATGGTGTATATACCATTATTCTCATTATGCCAAATCGCAGTATCCTTAATACAACTAGAACCGATTGGAATACGTAGAATATCCTCCACATCTTCCTTAAAAAAATACCGGTTAATAAGCTGCTCATCCCACCCTTTGGAAGGAGAAATAAGTCTGTCAAATTTAGCATCCCAGCCCATCGTTGGCGGAGAGTTGATTTTGAAGGTAGAGGGTCTCGAAACCCATTTATCCCTGTAAATATGAATGGAGGATCTGTTACCAATTCTCCATCTCATTCCAGACTTCAAAATAGCTTTACCCCAGATGATACTTTTCCACACAAATGATCTAGAGGGTTCTTAGAGGCATTCAGGAAGTTGCAGTCATTAAAATAGCAACCTTTGAGAGTCCTAGCTACGAGAGAGTCAGGATTTTTTAGAATACACCATCTCTGTTTTGCAAGAAGGGCCCTGTTAAAAGTCTCCAAGTTTCAGAAACCTAAGCCCCTTTCCGATTTAGCACTACAAAGTCTGAACCAAGCACACGATGCATCTTACGATTATTTCTGTTACTGCCCACTAAAACCTAGCGCAAAGTCTCTGAATTTCCTTGATCAAACCTTTAGGCAGCCTAAAAATACCCATGGCATAAGCTGGGATAGATTGGATAACCACCTTGATGAGAAAATCTTTCCCTCTGATTGACAGAAGCTTTTCTCCGCACCCTTTTATTTTGTTCCACACTCGATTCACGATGTCTACGAAAACAATCCTCTTACTTCGACCTATGAAGAATAGTAAACCTAAATATTTTTCATGACAATCCACTAAATTCAACCCAACCAGAGCCGCTAATCTCTCCCCCTTAGTAGTCGAAAAGGAAAGGCTCATACACATTGCTGATTTACTGTAGTTAATCACCTGCCCAGAAGCTTTCTTATAATTCTCCAACAAATTTCTAATGGCCACACAGATGGCTTCTTTTACATTAGAGAAGACCAAACTGTCATCAGCAAAAACAAATGAGAGATGGTTGGGCCTTTCCTACTACATTTGAAACCAGTGATCTTCTTTTTGGCTTGCGCCCTTCTGATCAGACAAGAAAACCCCTCGACGCAAATAAGGAAAAGTCATGGTGACATTGGATCCCCTAGTCTAAGGCCTCTAGTTGGGGTAATATTTCCATAGACTTCACTATTGAGCATAAAGGTGAAATTCCCTTAAGCAATATAGTGTAATATATACCTAAAGGAGGGGTGAATATGTATAGGTCCAAATTCTTCCAAAATCCTTTTTCTCAATACAACAATGATATGCATACTTGGTGTGTTTAACAAAATGAATTGTTTTAATCAACATAAATGGAAATCAATACACAAGTGATGCAATCGATATAAGATATGGAAGATAATGAAACATAAAGCGAAATGCGACATAAGTATTTTTACGTGGTAAAACCTCCTAAGAGGAAACATCCATGGGTTGATACCACAACCACCGGCAAGCAATTCACTATGATGAAAAGGAGATATACACTCAAGGCAATCAAAACATGATAAATACCCTAAGCTATCAACTCCTAATCTACCCTCGGGCTTAGTGAAAGCATCTTGCCTACTTTCTAACCAAGATGTGTCCTACACCTCTAGGAAGCAACTTCCTATCCAAGACGCTCACGTCTCTAGGAAGATTTCTTACATAGCTATCTGGATCACAAAGATCCTAGCCAAGCTTCCCTAGCTCAACCTTTGTAAGGATTCCCGTTGTTTTTAATTGGCTTATTTCGTGATCAAACCATAAATGGGGATACTTTGTAAGGGTAGTTTAAATGTTGTTGTTAGTGCATTAGGCCCTTTGAAGACCTCATTATTGACAAGCACCAAAGGTAATTTTCTAAGTGCTTTCTTGTCTTGAAGAGATAGTTGCACACACTCACAACTCATGCATATGTTTAATCTTTGTATGTTG
>JAUESC010000371.1:0-50000 GCA_030490815.1 Acer saccharum | reverse complement strand
AACCTGAAATGTTTAAGGGTATTTGTGACATTACACCCAAATTTAAGTGATGAGGGTAGTATAGTCCAACATGGGACATTTATGCAAAGTAAACATTGATACCGGACAGTTTTGCAAGAAAATCATAGGAGATTTTTGCACTTCTAAACTTCATAGTGGACACTTTTGCAAAGCCCCCAAAAGAAAAACTCAAACCAGGACTTCTGCTCCCAAATCTACGCCAAAACCAAAAGCCACATCTTTAAATTTTTTTGTTTAATGTTTACTCTTCTTTTTTTTTTTCGAAATCTGTATCAAATGAAAAAAAAAAAACAGGAGATCAATGGAAATCTCAGATTTTTTTACGTCTCAAGCAATAATGTTCAGAGTTTAATGGAAGGGAATTTGGGAAAGAGAATATTGTCTGTGTGATTCTGTGAACGAAGGAAGAAGAAAGAGACAATAATAATAAAATAACATATATAACACGTGTCAGTTATTGAATAGAACCGATGCACCACCATCAGATTCTAGCGTTGTGCATCGGTTGCACCCAAGTTTTTCTCATTGGTGGAGACAAAGCGGGTCTCTTACGTGGCTGTACTAAATTGTTAAATTGATTAATTGGGCTTCTAAACCCAATGTGTTGGGCTTTATCGCCAAATTTAGGCCTAATGATTGTGGACACATCATCATTGGGTCTTGACATGCTGATAAGTTCTCAAATGATGTGTGATAAGTTCTCAAATGATGTGAGATGTGAATTGTCTTCGCCATATAATTAAATTATGTGATAATATAGTGGATGATATAATATTTACAAATTACTCAATTGTTAAGCAAAATTTTTTTTTTAAAAAAAACATACAAGAATATCTTGTCAGATCCATAAAACAACAATATTACTATACTTAGAAAACAACAAAAAGAAAATGAAAAAAAAAAATACATATTACTATTATCGTGTTTTCCAATTATATAAATGAGGATGACATTATTTTCATCTAAAAAAGTTCTCCCTACATCAATTTTTTAATAAAAAATTTTATTACTGAAGTATTCTTATACTAAATTACTAATGTGTACCATTTCCATCACAAACCCTAATATTTTTATATTCAAATTAAAAATACAATTTTATTATAATTAAATATGCTTTTGACATGGATATACGAAGAACCAAAAAAAAAAAAAAAACCAAACAATTGATTTAAATGTCTGAATAGATAATAGTGATTTTAGTAATATATAAAGGTTTTTTATATGGAAATAATGGTTCTTTTTTGTTTTGTCAAATCAAAACAATTAGGGTTCATTGTCCTTTATTGCAGAACTCATGGAAGTGGCTGCCAACAATTTCGATTATGGGGAAAAAAAATCATCTATTAACCACAATCTACCATATCTGGCTTCCACAAGAGTTGTGCTGTGAAGGTCGGCAAATTTAAGGAAAATGAGGTAAATTGGGTAGCTATGTTTAGATGCCTAAATGCTTCCCTTCCAATTACGTATTTGGGTCTTCTGTTGGGGGGCTGGCCTTTCATGAAAAAATACTAGCTTGAGTTCATCCAACGTATTGAAAATCGTCTTGCTCCTTGGAAGAAAATGTTTCTTAATAAAAGTGGTAGATTAGTCCTCATAAAAGCCGTGATGTCGAGCATCCCAAACTGTTTCATGTCGGTCTTCAAAATTCCATGGTGGGCAGCTCATAAGATTGAAAGACTTCAGAGAAGCTTCTTTTGGGGTGATGGGATAGGTAAAAAAAAAAAAAAATCCATTCGGTTAAATGGGATTTGTGTGCAAAAGCAAATGTAATGGTGGGTTGGGCATTGGTAATGTCTCTGCTAAAAATAAGAGTCTTCTAGCTAAATGGGCATGAAGATTCGGTGTTGAAGACATACCCTTGTGGGAAAGGGTGATATGTGTTAGATATGTGGTTGCTTTGGAGTCGCTTCGTTGGGACTGGAAAAGTGGTACTAACAGTTCTATTTTTGTTAAAGCAATTAGTGGTTTATTTGATCCAGGTGAGTTCTCTGGAAAGCTTCTGGATAATGGTATCAGTGTGATAGTGGGTAGAGGGGATAAGCTAAGCTTTGGAATGATGTTATGGTGGAGGGCACTTCCTTGAAGATTGCCTTTTCTAGAATCTTTGTCGTAGCATGTAACAAAACTGGCCACATTATGGATTATGGCAAGTAGGAGAGCTCACTCTGGAAATGGGAGGTTCTCTTAGGAGGCCTTTGTTCAATTGGGAAGTTGAGCAATGAGATTGCTTCCGTGACTGCTTGGAAACCATTAGAATTCAGGATTCGATTCCGGACACAATCGAGTGGATTCACTGTCCAAAAGGGGTTTTCATTGTCAAGTCTTTTTGGAAAAGCCTGGAAGGTGAGCAAACAGGAGCAACCTCAGAAGTCAGATCACAGAGACATTCAGACTTGTTTTTGTCCTCCAAAAGTGGAGGTGTTTTTTGATAACTTCTCCATGGGAGAGTCTTGGTTAATGAGGTCCAAACAAGTTTAGCATGCTCGTGGGATCCAACCTGGAGTGTCATCTATATTGCGAAAATGTGGAGTCTATAGACCACCTTTTTTTTGCATTGCAAATGGTCTAATAGTCTTTGGCACAGGTGCATGGATTGGTGGGATTTGAATTGTTGTTCCTCTTCATCGTTGCTTGATTGATAGAGAGACTGGCACAGCCTCTGTTTTAAGAAGGCTTCTGCTAGAGCTTGGAGATCCATGTTTTTCACTGTGGTATGGACAATTTGGGAAGCTAGGAATGACAAAGCTTTTAGGAATGGCGACATTAATTTGACCCAAGCGGAGGACATGGTACGTTTTAGAGTCGTTTGGTGGTTTAAGATTTTGGCGGTGGCTCACCTGACCCTATCATCACTCTTCTCTTAAACATCAATGACTGATGTACTGACCCTAGTTTTTACATAAAGTCGAGGAGTGAGGAGTGGGAGCGCCCCCCACCCCCCCCCCCCCCCCCCCCCCCCCCTCTGGTTGACTCTTTCAAATTTAATATCGATGGGTCGGCTAGAGACTCTTTGGGCCAGGATGGGATTGGAGGGGTTTTAATAGACCATAAAAGGAAATTCTTTGCCTTTTTTTTTTTTTTTTTTTTTGTGTGCTAATGTGGGGATCAAAGACGCAGTTACGAATGATATTCTTGCTATTTTGAGGGCCTGCGAACTTTGTATGTCCAAACCGGCTTTAACCGGTAAAAACATTGTGCTTGTCAACGACTTTAAGGTGGTCGTCTCGTGGGTTAACAGCTGTGGGATTGGAAACTTAAAGCATATGCAAACCATCTACGATATCCGCAGTCACCTCATTAGTCTTGATCATGCTTGCGTTATGTATCGTTCTAAGGCCTCTAACTCTTTTGCTGATATGTTGGCAAAACAAGGTTCTGGGGATGGTAAAGAGGTTTTAGTCTGGAGTGATTTTTAAGGTTGTTTTTGTGTCTAGTTGTTAATTTGTTTTGCTGTTGTTCTTCTTTGTGCGTTCTATTGGTCTGTGTGTTACTTGTTCTGGCTTTCTCGCCTTTGTTTTCCTTTGTTTTGTGCTATCTTTTCAACCTTAATAAATTGCCTTTCAAAAAAAAGAAATTAGAATCAACCACTAACTTCAATGAAGTTATTAATATGCAGACGTTTGAGGGAATTTCATTAAAGTCCTTACTTTTTCATGAAATGTCATCTTTTGAATGTCTTTGTCATATAATTAGTAACTTAAAGTATCTTCTTTTTTCAAAATACATCACTTTAGTCCATTTGACTAAATTTCTAACAGTCAACCGTGATAGAACTGCATTGTACAATTTTACCCTTTTTATGAGTTCCAGCAAACAGGACATCCGGACTCAGAATGGTGGGCCTTCTAAGTCCAAGAAAGTATCTTTCTGTAATCTTCCAATCAGTCCAGATGAGTCTCAAACCAAGGAAAATAGTATTGAGTTGTGTGTGGATTTGGGCTTGGTGGAAGTGAGTTCCTCTAAAGTCTTGCATAATAATATGCTTAAGCCCAGTCTTGAGGTGGCCATAGATCCAAGTGTGTCCTCTGAAAATGGGTATTCGACTAACAACAGCTCTTTGAAGGAGGCTATGGTGGAATCGACAGTTGCGATTCAGGAAGAGAACTCAAAGGCAGCTAAAGAGGAGACGGTTGTTAAGGAAAACGATAGTAGTTCGGCTCTTAGCGGTGTTAATTCGGAATCAAGGGAGGAAATGGTCAATTTAGTGGTGGCCGAAAATGAAGAGGATCTTGTTCTCGCTTCTAGTGTAGGTGGTATCAAGCAAGCTCATCCCAATGGTGGAGGCAATCGGAAATCTAAGGGATCCGGTTTGTACAATATGAGAACAAGAAATACTAAATCCAGAGAGATTGCAGAGTTAGAGGCGGCCAAAGTCATGAAGATTGGATCAGCGTTAGGTCTCGATTTTCAGAGGTTGATGAGGAGATGTTGGAAGAAATTACTAGAAGGGAAGAGGAAGATGTGGCTAGTCATGAGGCTATGTCTAATCTCAAAAGGAATATTTCAAAGGTTGTCGTCTAGTATGCCTCCGGGAGGTTTTTTGGCTTCTGCATGTGTCCTCTTTTTGTTTGTTTTTGGTTTGTTTTTACTCTTTTTTGCTGTCTTTCTGCATTTGTTTTGGTTTTGGTGTCCTCTGTTGTGGTGTTTGTTTGGTGGTGTGCGCTGTTTCTTTGGTCTGCTTGTGCGCTGGTGGGCACTGTTTTTTTTTTGTCTGCTTGTGCGCTGGTGTGCGCTATTTGTTGTGCGCAGGCCTTTTGGGTGCTTGTTCTGCTTTCTGTTTTGGGGTGTTGCCCTGTTTTTTTTTGCTTGTAGGGTGTTGTTGCCTTGGCTTCCTTTCCGGTCTCCGGCCGACGAATAAACTTCTGCTGTTCAAAAAAATCATTTAATTAAGCTAAAAAGATGATTTTGCCTTCAAACTTATTACAAGATTACACATTAATATTTACATGTATTGTCCAAAACATCTTTACAAAAAATATATATATATATATATATATATATATATGACAAGCTGTCGTTTTTGCATGTCAAAATATTTATATTTCAAGTTCACCTTGTTAGTGCAAGTGACTAGAGACTAGTATAGCAACAAGCAAGGGTATCATCCACAGGGAGGTGTCATCCGTCAACCGTTTCGAGTTTTTGTGTTTATTGAAAGCATTTAAATAGAATACGGATGTGGTGAGAATGGTGTGTGTGAGGTGTATGCATATTGCGGTATGGTGTGTGTGGAAATGTAAAGTAAATAATGCAAATAAAAACAAAGAGAATATGAAATGGTGAGAATGGTGTTTAAAGAGACAAATAATAAATTGGTGGCTTGGAGAGATGCATGATAATGATCACACAAGGTTCAATAGATTTACCATACATAAGTGCACAAATAGTGGTTGTTAGGCTTTAAGAACATCCAATTCAAGTTATGGGCTTATTCTCTCAGTTAAAAGATTCACAAACACAAATCACTCCCCAAGGGTCATGGCTAGAGCAATTGAGCTTGTAATCTCAACTAAGGGATTCGAGACACGAATCACTCCCCAAAGGTCATGGCTAGAGCAATTATGCCTCAAGTCCCTACCATTAAGCATATGAACATGTAGCCAAAACCTATTCTGGCACGGTCATGCATAAAACAAGTTTCATCCATTCTTTTAGAGCTAAGTGATTAAAATCGTACCCGGACGGTCATCCATGGAGGTACAACCCGAACCCACATACACTCAAACCCATCAAAACAAGGCATTTTGACCTTTCAAAGACATACATACACAAATGGGATATTTGATTACAACCACTCCTACATATTAAGTTAATCTACTCTTAATCCCATCCATAAACACATATCAATTTCCAATCTCCACACACATGCATATCAAGATAAGAGATTATGCAATAATAACAAGAACAAATCAAAACCCAAATGAATTTAGGAACAATCATAACATAAATGAGCACAAATATAGGTTTACAATATTTCCCAAGTGGGGATTACACATTTAGAAAACAAGAAATACAAAGAGAAGAGTTTAAAAGAGACAACCCTTGAAGATGACCTTCTCCAAGTTCTCCATGCTTGCTAGCTCAAAATTGGTCCAAAGACCTCTCCTTTCTCCTTGCAATCTACTCCAAATGTGGTGGATGATGGGTAGAAAGTGGTGGTGGTGAGCTTCCCATGGAGGTTTTCCTCCATGGGAGCTTTAAAAGCTTCTCTCTCTCTTGATTTGGGGAAGAAGATGAAGTGCAGCAGCTGCTATGTTTTTTTGTGTTTGGTGGCTGGTTTGTTTTCCTAAGAGAGGGCTCAAAATGGTGTATAAATAGGTTGGGAAAGTTAGGGCACGATCTGGGTATGAAAGGACCAAAATGCCCTTTTGAAATGGCTTGAAAACTGACTTTTCACTGAGCTGACAACGGAAGGTCGCTACCAAGTTCCCTGGTAGGTGGCGACCAGCTAGGGGGCGAACATCACTGCCCCTATTGCTGAAAAATTAGGTCGCTACCAAAGTCGCTGTCAGGGGGCGAACTTGGCAGCGAACCTCTCGTGCACTGTTACGGAAATGCTCATATCTTCCTCTAGAAAGCCCGAAATCATGATCCGTGAAAACCACTACAAAGTAGACTTCCGGGCTTTCCGAATATATGTAGAGTTCAAAGTGGTTCGATCTAAGGAGGGAGATATGCCCGCCGAAAGTTAGGTAATCTGCATAATGTTCTTTGCCGCGATCATGTTTCCAACCTCGCGCACCATTACGGAAATGGCCATAACTCCCTCTAGAAAACCCAGAATCGTGATCTGTAAAAACCTCTAGAAAGTAGACTTCTGGGGCTTTCCGAAAATATATGGTAGGAAGCCCAGTTCAATATGAGGAGGGAGATATGGACCCCGAAATTTGGGTGTTCTGCATGGACATGTACAATTTCAGCCCATCAACCTTTGGAAAACAGAGTTGACCAGTGCTGCAGTCTCAGTGTCGTGTTCTAGCTCAATCGCGGATTTACCACAGAAACATGCCATGGTGGACCTCAAATTACGTCACGGTTTGGGTCAACGGTGAGACCGTGGCAACTCTACATACTTTCCAATTCTTCACTTTTTAGCTCATTTTTGCCTCCCAAACTTGACTTTACGTTCAAACACCATTGTAGGGAATATATACCTACACAAGGCTCACAAAACATATTATATACAAAAATGTGTTCGAAAACGAGAACAAAAGCTAGGAAATGAGGACCTCAATTAGGTACATTTATCGTCCGATCAATATATAATAATAATAATAACATAAGAAAAATTTCACTAAAAATTAAAATAAAATAGAAAAATTATTACTCTAGCATTAGTTAACTGATTCTAGGGGATGTTTATGCTATTATGGCAGAACACTAATGCTAGACAACCCAAATATTTAGCACAAATTTCAACTCAAATGATGTGGTAAGTGATTTTTTTCATTAACCACATCATCTCATGTTATGTGTGGTGATGACAACTCACTTGCCACTAGGGATGGCAATTAAACCCGAACCCGTGGGACCCGTCCAAACCCAACCCGCTTAAAGAGGGTTTGGGTTGGGATAAGTGTACCCATGGGTGGGTTTGGGTTTGAAAATTATACCCGTCATGGGTTCGAGTTTGGGTATGGATTTGAAAAAAACCCCATACCCGAACCCGTGTACCCGTAAACAATAAAAATTATATAATATTTTATTATTTAAAATATTATAAATTTAAACTCCAATAAAAACTTTTTAATTATATAGAGAATAAAATATAAACATTTCAATCTATTAAGTGTTTTTATTCTTTAAAATTATAATATTTTATATATTTAAATAATATAGAAATAATTTTCAAAAAAAAAAAATTGACGAGTTCGCAGGTTTTACCCGTGGACCCCCTTGTTTCATGGGTTCGTGGGCGAGTTTGGGTGTCCCCCAAACCCGCAGGTAAAACCCAAACCCAAACCCAAACCCAAACCCGTTTATTTTCGCGGGTTCACGGACGGGTTTGGTAGACACAAAATTTTGTGGGTTTGGGTTTGGATTTTGCCAAACCCGCCCGAACCCGCCCCATTTCCATTTCTACTTGCCACACCATTTGGGTTGAAATTTTGATTAATTATTTGGCTCATATAGCATTACTCATGGCAGAATGTGCTGCTCAGTGAAATATTTCCTAAATGAGTGGGAAGTTTGTGTAATTTTCCCTTGGTTTATTATTGGTGTTTATTTTGAGTATAAACGATGTCGTTTCCATCAGTTATTGCAAATCTCTCTAGGCCTATTTGGGCCGGAAATTGGACTAAGATTAATAAAATCCGTATTTTATTTTTAAGTGGCGATATTGACACCCTTCAAAACTATTTGTACACCTTTTTCATAAACACACCCCTAAGATATTTTTAAAATCTTTTGGTTCATAAATAAACCTCATTTAATACCAAAAATACCGTTTCTTTAATTTTGTTGTATATACTTTTGTAAGTACACACCCACTATTTTGTTGTCTAATCACTTCTATTATTATTTAATATAATTTTTTTGAAAGTTTATTTTATATCTTTTTATTCAAATAATTAATTTATTGTTTCAAATAATAATAATAATAATTTCCAACTCCTCCAAAAACATCTGGGATCTCTTAAAAGTTTTCTGAACAAAATTTCTTTTCATAGCATTAAAACTTTTTTTTTTTTTTTCGTTCTTTAATTTATTAAGATCAAAATTCTCTCAATCTTCTCCGGTTCCACCAAATTGAAAAAGCTCAAATGTCAGTAATATACATAGATGAAATTTGATTTGGTCGGTGAATATAAAATGGGGGATTCGGCGGAGAAGAATCCGTATTTGTTGAAAAACATCACGAAGTTGGAGGACGTGTACTAGCACTCCAAAGAATCCGTATTTGTTGAAGAACATCTCTGTTTTCTGTTGTATGCTCCGTGTGGTTGTGTTAAATGAATTCTTGTGTGTTTGAGGTAATTGTCAATAGGAACATTAGAGAGGAAGGTTGAAGAAAAGAAATGGTGCTGGTGGTGGTGGGTGGTTTCAGAAATGTAGTTGCTGGTGGGCTTAATACTACATAATTCAATAAATTAGTTCAAAAATTAACATAAACAATACAACAAGTGATTTGTTTTACTTTTAGGTAAATTATTTTGCGTTATCGTATATAATTAAGTGCAGTAGCAATCACATCTAAATAGATTTGAAGAGATAATGTACGAAGTTGGGTATGTATATTTATTCCAAACCTAACTAAATCCCCACAATTGGCAATGTCATGCAGAAATAATCGTCACTATTCCATGTGCAAATCACATCTCTTCTAATAAAGTAATAATTAATAAGATGAGGCCCGTCGTTTTTTATTTTATTTTTTGCAAATCATTTAGAGAAAATTGCAATACAAGGGTAATTAGTGGAAAGCTTTTATTTTATTTTATTTGGGTTATTTTAAATTTTATCAAGTGGGATCAATTGAAAGACATATATATATTTTTAAAGTAAATATATTAAGATAGATTGTTGGTGTATCAATATTAACACTACTCTCAACGCAAGTATTTTTAAAATATACATGCCCAACAAAAATCCAACCTATGTATAACATGTGAATTGCTAACAGGGGCGTAACTCAGCTAGTAAATGGACGAGTTGGTGTTTGAGTAAAGAGGAAATAGAGAGAAATAGCACCAAATTGGATTGGTTTTGTGGTAATATCACCAACTTAATAAGTTTTGTAGAAATAGCACCAAAGTATGTGATCTGTCCAAATTGCCCTCACTTATTCTTTCTTCCTCTCTCTCCCTTTCTTCCTCTCTCCTTTGTTTTTTTTTCAAAGAACTCCATTGATCCATCAATGGAGGTCGGACAGACCTCAAATGGAGGTTGAATGGAGGGCGAAAGACTTCCATTGGAGTCAAAATAACCTCGACCTTCATTGGTGGTCGATGAAGAAGAAGATTAAAAAAAAAAATCTGGAAATAAGTCTCGGATATTTGGAAATAAGTCTCGGGTATTTAGAAATAAGTCTCGGGTATGTCACCCGAGACTTATTTCAAGCTATTTTCAACTACCCGAGACTTATTTCAGATACCCAAGACTTATTTCAAAATACCCGAGACTTATTTCCAGATTTTTTTTTTTAATCTTCTTCTTCATCGACCACCAATGGAAGTCAAGGTCATTTCGACTCCATTGGAGGTCTTTCGCCCTCCATTCAACCTCCATTTGAGGTCTGTTCGACCTCCATTGATGGATCAATGGAGGTTTTTGAAAAAAAAAAAAAAAGAGGAAAGAGGAAGAAAGAGAGAGATAAAGAGAGATTAGGGGCAATTTTGGTAGATCACCTTAATTGGTGCTATTTCTACAAAACTTATTAATTAGGTGACTTTTCCACAAATGGCTTTGAAAAGAGTGCTAGAAATTTTAAGGACTCTTGAGTAAATGACTCTCAAGTTAGCGGCTCGAATCCTATCAATGGTGAAAGCTTTTAAAAAATACCTAGTTCTGAATTAATAGTATTGTCAAAAAAAAAAAAAAAAATGTATAACATGTGAATTAAAAAAAAAAAAAAAAAATACCATATACGGCAATAAGTTGAATCTAAGATATTTTCAACCCGAATAAGCGTTCTGACAGGATGACTACTCTTACCAACAAATTACCACATTAGACTGCGGTGGATTTTCCATATATTAAGCAGGGTTATATACTTATATTAAATTAAAATTTTATCTAAATTTATATTACAATATTCATCTATCTAGTAACTCCAATTGGAACAAATGTCATACTATTTTTAAGACTCAATTATTTAAACAATAAGACTAAAAGTAGTACTGTATATATAAGATGTGGATATATTTTCTGAACTCATAAACAATAAGACTAAAGTAGTACTGTATATATAAGATGTGGAAAAATTTATTATTTTAATAATTTTTAGAGTTTCCTAGAGTTTTTAGGTTTTCTATTTAAGGTCTTGGTATCGGATTAGGATTCTCTTCTCACCTTTTTTCCTTGACATTTCATAACCTAATGACACATAAACTTAACAAAAAATACATTAAGAGAGTATCTCTAGTAGTTTGATACCTATTGTTTTGGTATCCGTCCCGAAAAACAAAGTGATAGAAGGTTTTCGCTTTCGATATTTTCAAGAATCGACGGATTCGAAATACTTATCACGTCTGTATATCGATTGTTGTTTGTGATCATTATTTCGCTGCATCCGTCATGAACATAATCACAACTCATCAAGACTTGGCTTCGGTCAAGACTCAAAACCTTCAATTTGTTTATATATATATATATATATATATATACCACTTGTGGTGGGTAGGGCCGGCTCAACGGATTTTGAAGCCCTAAGGGAGAAAAAAAATAGGCCCCAATTTTTTTTATATATAATAAAATTAAAATAAAAAAATTAACGATTGAATCTGATTAGAAATATCTAACTAGATTCAGAAGATTGCAATTAAAAATTTTCTTCTTGTAATATAATATCTTTTTTTTTTTTTTTGAAACGAACGATATTATTAGAGAAAAAACGAGGCTACAAAAAGGAAGGGCGATCACCCAAAACAAAAGGCGCCACACAAGGCGGACAATCCTCCAGCCAAACTTGATCAACATCAATCACCAAGCCAAACTTAGCAAGGTGATGAGCAGGCCAGTTAGCCACCCTAGAAACAAAACTAACAGAGCAATAAGGGAAAAACTGCAAAAGAAACTTAATATCCTAAATAATTAACCCCACCTTAGAACAAGAAACCGAAGGGGAAGAAACCAGATTCACCACAGAGAGAGCATCCAGCTCAACAAACTGCAGACAAAGACCAGCTTCCCGGGCCAGGATCAAGCCCCTCAACAACACCATAGCTTCAGCTATTTGGGGAGAAAAACCAGCCAAAATTTTCTAAGAACTTGAAGCAAGAACTAGACCTTTGCTGTCTCGAATGATAATGCCAATACCAACAATACCACCATGACTGTCAATGGCAGCATCCGTGTTCAATTTAAAGAAACCTGGGTCAGGAGGTCTCCACCTAGGAACCGACCTGACACAGGAATTTCTAGGAATCACAGGATCCTCATTGGCATGACTGAACTCATCAACAAAAGCAGCAGCCCAGGGAACCAAATCAGAAGCAGCAACCTTAGGCTTCTCGTGCACCAAACTATTTCGACGAAACCAAATCCTCTAAATACACACACACCAGCCAACATTTGCCAATTGGATCTGAACTATTTCAGTGAAGAGCATCCCCAAAGCGCATGGACGGAGGTTTCCAGGCACTTGCCACAAAAAGGGCAATTAGCGTCCATGTGAACTCCACACCTAAGAAGATTAAAACGCGTAGGAATCTAGTTCCGACAGCCTTTCCAGATAAGAAGTTTCACCTTAGAAGGAATGTTCATACGCCATAAGTATTTCCACCAAGAATCCGAGGAAAACAACCCGGACGAGCTCTGAGAAGCCACAAGACTACAACCAAGGTGATAACTTGACTTAACCGAATAGGACCCCAACTTCTCAAAGTGCCACATTAAGGAATCTTTTACCACATGGACAGAGTAAGGGATGCTCAGAATAGCATCAGCATCCTCTCTATCAAAAGAAGCATGAATAAGCTCTATGTTCCACAACCCACTTGCGAGCTTGAGATCTTTAACCATAACCGACATACCAAGCACAGGGGGAGAAAAATGCCGAAAGAGGGAAGGCCTAAGGAGCCAACGATCCTTATAGACGGAGATAGACGAGCCATCACCAATACACCAACGCAACCCAGCCAGAATGAGATCAAGACCCCAGCTAAAGCTTTTCCAAAGGAAAGAATCAGCCCCCCTAACACCAGCGCCAAAGATATCCGACTCAGGATAATAACAGTCTTTAACCACCCTAGCAGCCAAAGAGGAAGGGTTATGGATAAGCCTCTAGCATTGTTTAGCAAGCAAGGCCTGATTGAAAATCTCTAAATCTCGGAACCCTAAACCCCCATTATCTTTACTTTGACACAATTTTTTCCAAGAACCCCAATGGACAGCTCTCTTGCCCTCACTGGAACCCCACCAAAAATTGGCACAAAGTCTATGAATATCACTAACCAGACCCTTAGGCAATCTGAACAAAGACATAGCATATGTGGGGATGGCTTGGACCACCGCTTTCAACATGACCTCTTTCCCTCCAGCTGAAAAGAGTTTATTTTGCCAACCCTTCACACGCTCCCACACCCGATCACGAATATTAGCAAACAATTGCTTTTTATTTCTCCCCGCAAAACTAGGAAGACCCAAATATCTGTCGTGACAATCAACAAGACGAACACCAATGATAAGAGCCAAATGATGAGCTCTGATAGCACCCACCTTACCACTAACACAAACTGCAGATTTCTGGAAATTGACTAATTGGCTCGAGGCCCTCGCATAAACATCCAGGATTCTCCTAATAATACGACAATCACTCTCTTTAGCACGTGAGAAAATCATACTATCATCAGCGAAGAAAATATGGGATATCTTAGGTCCCCCCTGACTACAGCGAAGACCAGAGATACTACCTCTACTCTCAGCCGTAAAGATCATACGGGAGAGGCCTTCAGCACAAATCAAGAACAAATAAGGGGAAAGAGGATCGCCTTGTCTCAGACCCCTCGATGGCTTAACATTACCCACCACAGACCCATTAATCAAAAATGAATACGAGACGGACGAGACACACCTTATCACTTTGTCAATCCACCTACTAGAAAAACCAAGCCTCTGCATCATTCCAGCAAGAAAACCCCATTCCACTCTATCATACGCCTTAGACATATCAAGTTTGAGAGCCAAAGCCCCAACTTTCCCTTTTTTCTTCCTTTTCAAAGCATACATACATTCAAAACAAATGATCGCATTGTCAGAAATCAAACGACTCGGAATAAACACACTCTGAGTCTCAGAAATCACATCTCCCAGAGCCACCCTGAATCTATTTGCGATAGCTTTTGACACAATCTTGTAAAGAATGTTACACAAACTAATCGGACGGAAATCGGAAATCCTAAGTAATATGACAAACAACAACAATTAGTAAGTAGTAATCATATTAAACTTAACCACTTGATTTATCATGTAATTAGAAAAATTAAAACAAAAATTAAATTCTTAAATTTGAATTTATATACTTTTTAAATGTCAGAATTTTTTTTAGAGATAATATAAATAATAGATTTAAAGAATTTTGTAGAGATGTAAGTGATGTAACTCTTAAGCTTTAAGAAATGTAAAAAAAAAAAAAAAAAATAGTAACTTATAAAATTTAAGAGATAAACAAATTATAGCAAAAAGAGAGTTGTAATTATGCTTGAATTGTTGTAGATAAATGAGAATGATTTGATTTTTTTTTTTTTTATAGATAATTTTTAAACAGTAAAATATTTTTGGTGAGAAGTTTAAGGGTTTTGTTAATTATAATGATGCTTGAAAAGTGGATACTCAATAATCATTTGTTAAATAAATAATTATTAATATTAATAATATATTCCTATTTTTTAGATACATTTCCCTATAACTAAGCAATAATAAAAAAATATATAAATAAATAAATAAAATCCTTCAATATATTTTTATCAGTTTTTTTTTTTTTTTTAAACAATATCTTCAAAATTTATAAATAAATGAGGCCCCTAATTTTTTGCCTTTTTTTGAGGCCCTAAGCACATACCTTACTTGTTTATGCCTTTAGCCGACACTAGACATTATCAAAGCTAAATGAATACTCTTTGTCTCTTACCACCACTACAAAAAAAGTGACATATAATGACACATTTTTGCGAGACAAATTTTAAATGTATCACAGTAAGTATTATTTTGTGACAAATTATATTATTTGTCATTATGTTTTGTTCAATTTAGACTTTTAAAAAATAATTGTCACAATTAGTTAAAAAAAACTTGATAATTTGTGACAAATAATATAATTAGTCAAAAAAAGACCCTATAAAAAAAAAGGAAAGATTTTATTTTATAAATAATTAGGTTTTTGAAAGGCATCAGAATCAATAAATTTTATTTTATTTGGAAGAAGAAAAAAACGCCACAAACGTGGTGTTGTTATTTTTTTCCTTATTCCATCTTCACATGTCTCTTGGTTCTCCCTTTGTCACTACCATATCTAGATTTTCTCTTTATTTTCTCTTTTCCGTAAATACACTTTTTAGGTTTGAAACTGTGATTCATTTGTAGAAGTCACCAGGATTGTAGAGAAAATTCTGCATTGATAGAAAAAGGTAAGCTTCTATTGATTTGAATTTTTTTTTTTAGGGTTTGTTATCTTTTACTTGTTTTTCAGGGTCGGAATTTCAAATTCGAGTTTCATATAATAAAAAGTTTCTTTGAATAAGATATATATTTTTTATGTAGAATTATATATATATATGTTTAGGGATGTTTCTTAATTTTTATTTTTATTTTTATTTTTTCTCTTTAGTTTCTCTTTTCCTTAAAAACACTTTTTCGGTTTGAAACCGTGTTTCATCTTTAGAAGTCACCAAGACCGTAGAGAAAATTTTGTCTTGATAGAAAAGGTAAGCTTCTCTTGATTTAATTTTTTTTAAGGGTTTGTTTTCTTATACTTATTTTTCAGGGTCGGAATCTCAAATTCGAGTTTCATATATTGAAAGTTTCTTTTAACAAGGTATGTTATATATAGAATTATATATATGTGTTTAGGAATGATTCTTAACTTTAATTTGTTTTTAATTTTTTTTCAGGAACCCATAATTATTATTTCATGATTTATAGTTGTTTGTTCTTAGATTACATGATATTTATCAGTTGATGTGCATACTAACCGTTTGATTAAATGATTCTTATGGAACAACCAATTGTTTGATGTAGCATTGAAAAAAATAATTATATCTTATTGAGGTGTTAATAATATACTTTCTATTTCAGTTTGTATCTAGACGAAAAGTTTATTCTAATCTTTTCATTTGCAAAAGTGTTCTAGTATTGAGACTTGAAGAATCTTCATCATGGTTATCCGAATATAATTGATGCAATGCATTTATCTCAAAATTTGTAGCAAATTGGTGTATGTACACTAACAATTTTGTAATATATTTTTTTTTTCACTTTCTTTTTTCTTTTTCTTTTCTTTCTTGTGTTCTGATTATCAATTCATTATTGTACTTTTTGTATTTAAGTTTTCTTGTAGTTAATAATAATTGATTGGACCATTGTATTAACTTTGATTGAATTTGTAACTTGTCATCTTCTTGTTAATTGTCACTAAATTTGTGTAAAACAAACATAATTTTCATATGGTTAACTATCACCAGGTTTGTGTATAGTGACAATACTTAAACAATTAATTATTGATAAGGTTGTATACAGTGACAATATTTAAATAATTAATTATCAATAAGGTTATATATAGTGACATAATATTTAAATAATTAATTATCGATAAGGTTATGTATAGTGACACAATTTTGATATGGTTAATTATCACTAAGTTTGTGAATAATGACACAATTTTAAAACAATAAATTGTCACTAAGAAGATGTATAGTGACAAAATCTTCAAACAGTTAATTATCATTATATATAAATTTAGTGATATAATTTTTATTTTGTCACTAATTAAGGTCGAGTGATAATATGTCACTAAAAGTTATGATTCGTGACAAGTTCCAAAAAACTGTCACAAATACTTTTAGTGACGGGGGCAAAAGTGACGAATTGTTAATGACACTTTTTTTTGTCACAATATTGAAATTGTGACAATTTCTTTCCTTGTAGTGATAAATAATTTTTGTCACTATATGACATTTTTTACTAAGACATATTGGGTGATGGTCTTAAATTAGACTGGTCAATTTATGTACAGGTGGCTACTCTCTCTCTCTCTCTCTCTATATATATATATATATAGGCAGTCCCGATCTGGTCAGTGCGTACTGATATAACTTCATGATGATATTGAATGTGAACCACTCATTATAGAGAAGTTTTGATAAGTGCATACACACTTGAGTCAAAGTATGTAAAACTAGTGGCTTACATTCAATATCTTCATGAAGTTATATCAGTGCGTGACTTTAAAATTTCTATATATATAGTAGTTGAAGGAGAAGCTGAAGAACCAGAAACATATATACATACAAAAATGAAGTTCAAAGGAGTGGAAGAAGAAGAAATGCCAGTGAGCCCTACTGGATATTACTTCAATAACTCGGTGCTGTCGATTTCTATTTTGAGTGTTTGGGAAATCAAAGTTGCCCTTGATGATTTCCCAGCTATGTCTCTTCTCAATGATGTCTTCCTTCCCATCAGCCCTCGCTTTTCCTCCATCATGGTACTCTCTCTCTCTCTCCCCATCTCACTCACATGCAGTAGCTCATGATGATCTCATTCTCTTTTTAATTTTGATCAAACAGGTGACAGATTACAAAGGCGTGAAAAAATGGAAGAAAGTTGAAGTAAACCTGAAAGACCACATAAAAGTCCCAATTTTGCCTTCAGGAAAATCACCTCAGTTTTACGAAAAGTGCCTGCAAGACTATCTATCAAAAATATCCATGGAAGCGCTACCACAGAGCCAACCTTTGTGGAAAGTTCACCTAATAAAATACCCAACAAACAATGCAGCTAGTACTTTGATTTTCAAGCTTCACCACTCTCTCGGTGATGGCTTCTCTTTAATGGGAGCTTTCCTCTCCTGCATGCAAAGAGCCGATGATCCCTCCAACCCCTTGACATTTCCTACTCTGAAAATGCGACCATTGAATAATAATAATAATAATAATATCCACAGCATGTTTAGGAATGTGCCTAGGTTTTTCTCGTCAATGTTCAACACTGCTTCAGATTTCTGCTGGAGCATCGTCAAGAGCGGCTTCATTGAAGATGAACAGACACCGATACGATCCGGGAATGATACAGTGGGTTTGGGGGCGATGTCTATGGCAACAATGGCTTTCCCTCTTGATCAAATTAAGCAAATTAAGGCCAATCTTGGAGCGGTAACTAATTTAACTTCTCATTGATTTTGATTTTTGATTGCGAGAGTTTCTCCTTACAACCCAATGTTTCCTTTTTAACATTCCCTTTCTAAGTAAACTTCATTCTAAAAACTTAATTATTACAAAATTATGTAGATTGTAGACATTCTATTTTTTTTTCCAAAATTATCATTTTTTAACTTTTGACACTCCTTTTTAAAAACACTCCATTGTAAAAACCTAATTTATTTATTTTTTTAAAATTATTTTGTTTCAAAATTATATTATTTTTTTCATTGAATAATGAAATTATCAAAAAAAAATCTTCATTTGACTTTTTTTTTTCAATATTTTAAGAGTCAATACAAAACATGTAATTTTTTTCATTGTTTGTTTATATAAAAAAATCTGGAAAATTCAACCGTACCATTTAAAACAATTGTTTGGTTCTTGTCGTAAATCATATTCTCATCATTTCGAAATCAAATAAAACTTTAATGTTTTAGGATTTTTGAAACACAAAAGATTAAAGAAATAATAAAAATAAAATGTAACCTTGGAGTCTATACCATCAAAATTGTTATGTAGTGTATTATTTAGAATTACTTAATACTTTTTAGTAATTTTAAGGGATAATTACCCCGGTGGCCATCAATTTAATGGCACACTATCAAAATGACCACTAGATTGGGAATTGGTTTCAAAATGACTATTTTTGACGAAAAGTGTGACACTAATGACCATTCCATCCAATTCCATCCAATGAGTGGCATTTTAGTAAATAAGGGAATGACATTAATTTATTTTTGATGTTTTTTGAAGTCATTTTTTCAATGAGTGGCATTTTGGTAAATGTGGAATTGGTGAGAAATGTCACCTTTTTAAAGTGAGTTGGTGACTTTGTCAGTACTTTAATAAATTAAGTTTAAAAGGCACCTATTATGGTGAACTACAAAAATTGCCCTCACTTAAATGATTTATGTTATTCCCTTTCTTTGTACTTTTCTCTGTCCTCCTCCACACTCGAGAAAAAAAACTGACAGTAGCTCTCTCTCTCTCTCTCTCTCTGGAATTTCTTCTTCGTGTTAGCTCTCTCTCTCTCTCTGGAATTTCTTCCTCAAGTTATAAAGAACTGACGTGACGTGGTTCAGTAAAATAAGGTAAAATTTCTTGAACTTTCTTGTTTTAATTTGTTAACATTTTCATTTGTTCCTTTTCATATGTTTTCCGAGTATTTTTTGAGTATTTTTTAAGCCGTAAGCCATTTTTGGATCTCTGAGAGTTTTCCATAGATCTGTTCCCGAGCCTTTTCATGTTTGATGTGTGCCTTACCCGTGACTTTTCATGCCTTACCCGTGAGTTTTGTTGCCTTACCCGTGACTTTTGATGCCTTACCCGTGACTTTTCATGCCTTACCCATGACTTTTCATGCCTTACCCGTGACTTTTGTTGCCTTACCCGTGACTTTTGATGCCTTACTCGTGACTTTTCATGGCTTACCCGTGACTTTTGTTGCCTTACCCGTGACTTTTGTTTCCTTACCCGTGACTTTTCATGCCTTACCCGTGACTTTTGTTTCCTTACCCGTGACTTTTCATGTGTTTTCTTTTATTAATGGTTTGTGATTATTAATTTGACAGGCTCATGAATCGGGTTAGAATAGTAATATCTTATAACGGTCGATGGGAGCAGTTACCTGACGGAAGTCAGAGGTTTGTTGGATCCGATAACCAGGGAATATATGTGTCAAAGAATATGACTTACAAAGAATAGGTGGCGATCGTACATACTATTGTGAACTATGATGTAAATAAATACAATGTTGATTTGTCATCAATATCAATCGTTCCTGGCAGTACGTGTCGCACATTTATAATGAATGACGATGATGTCCAGTTTATGCTAGGGGAAGATCGAGTGATCCCTCAAGTATGTGTTAGTCTAATTGAGCGGACAGCTGCCAATGTGGTAGGGAATGATATTCGTCCTCCTGAAAATGCCCAACAATTAGGATCCTTTAGCGGTAGCAACCGTGTGTTCACCCAAAGGAGTGGCAGCGAAGGTGGGGGAAACATGTGTGGTGTCCCACAGGTTGCAGTCAACTATGCAGATGCAGCTGAACCTCAATTTGGTGATGTGTTTGGTGGTTGAAATGATGAGTACGATGCGCCGAACAATGAGGTGGATAATGAGGCAAATAATGAATAGGTTGATGATCTGCAAAATGTGGATTAAGAGCCTGCACAAATGCAAACATGTGGTAGACGTGTACAAGGAGTTAGTGGCACTGCACCAGATATGCCAGGGACGTCCGAGGTCCGTTATAATGTGACAACATCTGATTCTGTTAATGCTATAACTTGGGTTATTTCGGGAGCAGATTCATACTCATTTGGTACTGGTAGAATCAGCACATTGGCAGCGCCAGAACCGACAACCATGATTTATAAAGGTCAATTTTTTCGGAGTAAAAAGGATTTGAAGAGGCTAGTTGGCGATTTTACGATGCGGCGGAACTTTGAATGGAAGGTGAAAAGGTCCAATAAGACAACTTTACATCTGGTTTGCATCGTTGATGACTGTTCGTGGAAATTAAGAGCGGTGAGAAGAGATGAAGGGACTTACTTTCAAGTAAGAAGTTTTGTCAATGAACACAGTTGTCCCTTGGAGGAGGTTCATCGTTGCCATAGACAAGCCAGTGCAGTCACAATCGGAGAACTCATTGCACCTAGACTTCAACAACATTATGGTCATCTCATGCGTCCGAAGGACGTAATCGCTGATATGAAAACAATGTATGGCATCCAAATCATGTACAGTAAGGCACATGATGCCCTGTAATATGCATTTTCATTGACCTATGGAACGCATGAAGAAAGTTTACAAATGCTGCCATCTTTTGCATACGTTCTGGAACAGCAAAATCCTGGCACAATCACAGACTTACAGTGCGCAGACGATGGTAAATTCCTCTACTTTTTCATGTCGTTAGGGTCCTCAATTAGAGGTTTTCAGAGGTGTATGCGTCCTGTGATTGCAGTTGATGGTACCCATTTGAAGGGAAGATTCGGTGATACAATGTTTGTGGCAACTGCACAAGATGGAAACGAACAGGTGTATCCAATTGCTTTTGGGTACGGTGACTCAGAAAACAACCTTTCATGGGAGTGGTTTTTGGAATGTTTGAGAGGTGCCCTTGGTCATATAGATGATCTGGTTTTCATTTCCGATCATCATGCAAGCATCGAAGCAGGGATCTCTAAAGTGTTCCCTTATGCAACCCATACCATATGTTGCTGGCATTTTGGCGAGAATATGAAGAAGCGATTTCATAGAAAGGATGTTGCCGACATAATGGATAATGCAGCTAGGTCGTACAGGTAAATCCAGTATGATCGCCACATGGAGGAGTTACGTAAGCTGCACAAGGGTGCATACGATTATGCCATTGATGCCGGTCCACACAAGTGGTCCCGCGTTCACTGTCCCCAAAGAAGGTATAGATT
Source organism: Acer saccharum (assembly GCA_030490815.1). Classification (NCBI taxonomy): domain Eukaryota; kingdom Viridiplantae; phylum Streptophyta; class Magnoliopsida; order Sapindales; family Sapindaceae; genus Acer; species Acer saccharum. Next base: position 28,465 of record JAUESC010000371.1, on the reverse strand, counting down.
GATGACCACAAATGTTGCAGAGTGCATAAACTCATGCCTAAGATTCGCACGACAATTGCCATTAATGACACTGGCAGAGTTCATTCGGAATATGCTACAAAAGTGGTTCCACGATCGACATGCAAATGCACAGTCCATGCGGCATCGATTGACCGATGCAGCACATCTTGTGATCCTCAAACATGTCGAGAAGTGCGGTTATATGACCGTAAATCTAATTGCCTGGAACATATTCTCCGTCAAACACAAGGGAAAACAGTGGACAGTTGACTTAGCCCGGAAGACATGCACATGCAACAAATTCCAAATGGACTTTTTACCATGTTCACACGCACTCGCAACGGCAAGGTACATGACAACTCTGTCCAGTTAATGCTTTATATTACCCAAACGTGAATCTAACTGTGTTCATTGTTGCAGGGAGCGGAATGTGGATTTCACATCTCTATGTGCGGACTACTACAAAAGGGAGACACTTATTGATGCATACTCAGTTCCTATCATGCCTGTTGGTCATCCTTCTTCATGGGTTGTGCCATCCGACATCGCAGCGTGGGTGGTTTTAAATCCAAGGATGAAGAGACAATCCGGTCGCCCAATGGAGGGTCGACATGTCTCGTCTTCGGAGAGGACAACCACACAGTCGTGTAGAAGATGTGGACAACCAGGACATAACATCAGGAGGTGTTCCAACCCGCCTATGGTTAATGAAGGTCCCAGTAGAATTGTTCCCAAAGAATACCGTCGCAAGTGCAGCATCTGTCATTCAACTGGACACAACAAACAAACGTGCCCTTAGAAGGACTCTACCGTCGAATGAATGGAGCCTTACAAGAGGACACTTGACCCCACGTCATAAATGCTGTCATGGAAGCGATTGAAGGGATGAGAGTTGCATTGGGTACTGCTGTTGTGCTAAACTACTGTCTGTAGGGGCTTTTCCATCCTGCTCGGAAGGTTAGGGAAGTGTACTGGAAGATTTACAACTCCCTATATATTGGCGCTGAAGATGCTCTCGTGGCTGCTTATCCGACACTAGACGACGAGCATAATAACATATACAGTAGGCCAGAGTTAGTGATGTTTATCTGAGTGCAACGAGTTTTAGCTAGAGAGGGCGAAAAGATGAACGATGCAATCATCTTAGGACTTATGTTTTAGACATGTATTTTGGATTTTAGCTGCTGTAGTTTGTTTATTTCCACAAGTCACCATACCGGTTGATATACTCATATATGGTACTTTTTAACTTTGTGTATGCTTTGATATATGTCAATATTTTAGAAATGAAAACCCTATGGTGTAGTTTCTTGCAATTTGCAGTCTTACCTACACCGTAATGCTTTTATGTAGAACTATTCTGATTAATTTTGTGTTCCGAAATTGATTTGTATTTAGTTCTTCAAATTAATCATGTTGTTTAAATCGTGTTGGAGTGAAATGACTTATCCACTTAAATAGGCAAAATCGTGCGTGCTGGAATTGAATAAATTTAATCGAATAATTTAAACAAAAAATACATATGTTATGTATATCAACTGTATAACAGAGAACAACCCATATATACTTCAGCTACACAACACTGTTGTGTTGCGAGTTGCAAAAAACCTCCACAGCCATCTTCTCCCTGATGGTGCCCATATCATCTTCCGTCCAGTCGAACTCCTTCCTGTTTGCTAGCAAGTACTCTGCCAATCTCAAAGTATGGGCACCACAGTTACCCCTGCAAAATCACCAATTAAATAACTATTAGACTGCAATTTTATTAAAACCTAATAGGATAGAATAAACTCTTAAAAATAACATACCCCTGTTGTTGTTGGGGCACCCCATGTCTTCCGTCCAGGATGCTCATCCGAAAGGCACTCTTTGACAATTTGTACGTGTCATCATCCGTCTTTCTGCTATCGTGAAACCCGATCTGATGCAACATCGACGGAATAAACCAACGTAGGCATGCGACCTGCTTAAGCCTATGCTCCCATGGAACCTGCTGTCTGAACAGGTCTAACAGGTAGATCTTCCCCTTCCTGAGATCTACGCTCGCCAGTACCCAATGCACCTGTCCAAGGTTGCAAGGAATCAGAAACTGTACGTGTTTTAACATAGTCTTATTTGTCGAAATTTAAAACATAATATATTACATTATGGAAACAAAAATAGTATTGGAACCCTTACATAATCAACCTCATGCCATGGCCGGGTTCCGATCGGGACAATTCCTCGGACCATCTTCAAGTCGTCATTGTGCCACTTGTGTTCCAGCTTCTTCCATCCAGCTGGGGGTTTGCCCACAACCCCAGGACTGAAAATTTGCTGCCACTGAATCTCTAAGTATGACTGTACATAGAAAAATAATCGCAGCATTAACTAACACATCAATGCACAAATGAAAACCTATCAGTACAGACACTTACATATAACTGTGTATGGAGTAAGTTGACCCTCTGAGTGTACACGTCGGGGTATGGTCGCTGACGCTTCCGTAGAATATTCATGTACGCGTCCATGTACTGACAATGTAAACATTTTATATTATTACGAATCAACTATTACTCATACAAACTTATACACAGTATGTGTACTAATTAACATACCGATTCCTCCAAGTCCATGAAGTTGGTCTGCAACCGTTGGAACCAAGTTACGCCAACTGGTAAAGGTAGATCCACATCACGTCTGCATAATTGTTGAACAAGTTAGAGAACCAAGTAATAATAATAAAATATTGCAAAATGAACTCGTATACTTACGTTTCCCCCGTCGTGTTCCTCTTGTAGGCTTTGTACGCTATAATGTAGTAGGGATCTATCAAGTCATGGGGATTGAATACATGCGCCAATGCCGCTGATGTCGGTGGCCTGGTCCTCGGCTTCTTCGGCAGACAGGGGTTTGTGTATGGGGACAGCAACATCCAACCTGGCTTGTGAACACGCGGCACCATAGGTGGAGTACGGTACTGACCACTGGGATCCATATGAGGAGGGGTGCGCTGAGTATTGGTGTGATGTCTGGATGAACTCACCCTCCGTGCATCACTCTGAGAATGGCTGCGGTGTGAGGATACACTCTCCCTCCGTGTATCAATATGAGGAGGGGTGCGCTATCTGGAGGAACTCTCCCTCTGTGTATCGATATGAGGAGGGGTGCGCTGTCTGGAGGAACTCTCCCTCCGTGTATCGATATGAGGAGGGGTGCGCTGTCTGGAGGAACTCTCCCTCCGTGTATCGCTCTGAGGAGGGGTGTGCTGTCTGGATACACTCTCCCTCCGTGTATCGCTTTAAGGATGGCTGCGGTGTGAGGATACACTCTCCCTCCGTGTATTGCTCTGAGGAATATGAGGGCTACATCGGGTTCGCTTCAGGGGTCGCACTGCACTAGGGTTGACGACCAAAGGTAGGGTGCTCTGTAAGGATGGACTCTGTCCCAGTGGTAGCTCTGATCCACCATGTGCCACCCATGCAACCAGTGCTGTCTCTATACCGGTAGTGCTGTTAGGTAAAACCGGAGGTGGTACCTGTGCTGCCTCTACTATCTCTGTATCACCGGGTACCTCTTCTCGTTCTGTCGTACCTTGACCCCGCTGATCGGATAGTATGTCCATAGACTGACCCTGCGTAGTTGGTGGCTGCCCATGTCTGCTCCCTGGCTCTGTCCTATCCTGACCAGTACCTGTCCTGCCTTCGGGACTAAAGTCTCTGTATGGTGGGTCATCGAATGGTGGGTCATCGAATGGTGGACCATCCATACGGGACTGCGGCGGCAAACCCTGTAGCACCCAGATCATATCCAGCAACTCTCCATGCTGCTTATCTCGCGTCTCATCACTTTTTTTGATAGCAGCCATCACATCATCCCGTACAGATCGAACTTCAGCCATCACTTCAGTGATTTTACCGTCCCAACCCTGAAAGTATTTCGAACTCTGTTAGAACTTAAACTGTTCAGTCGAGTGAAATTAAATAATGGGGTTTTAATTTTTTTACGTACCTCTGGATCACCTCCATGTGAATCACCTCCAGGTCGAGGCTGTCTAGGCAATGTGGATGGTACCGGGCTAAGCCTCTAGGAAGTCTAATTGCGAGCCTCTGGGTCTACATCACCTCTAGGTGTAGGCCGTCTGGGAAATGTGAATCGTACCCGCCTACGTCGATTGCCACCATCAAGTTCTGAACCCTCTATATCAGTATGTTCAGAATACGAAGTCCCTATATCATCGCGTCCGGAAGACATAGCCTCAGTATCACTGGGTCCGGAAAACAGACCCTCCATATCATTGGGTCCTACAGTCCTATGTCATTCCGGATCCGGGAGGTGACCAGGTATATCAGGGGCATCAAAATCATACAGATTGGATCCTAGGTCTATGCCTTCGAAGTACCGTTGAGCCCTCTTCACAGCCGTCGGCACCAATTCAGGCCATGTGCACATCTGAAATCGAAGTTAAATAGGTCTCATTGTATATATACTAATAACTATCAACATTAACAACATCAGCACTTACCTTTTGTGTAAGAACACCATCCAACTTTGCACCCCGAGGTCGCTGACTCAATTCCCATTTCATAATACATGGGGGGGGGGGGGGGGGGGGGGGGGGGGGGGGGGGGTAGCTCGATTACCCAACGAATCCCACATTTAGTATTGCCAAGCTCCGGGATAACCTCAAAGGCAAATACCTGCGTAATAGAAAAGTACGATACGACGTAAATACAACAGTCATATAAAATAAACTACAATTAAAGTACGGATTTAAATTCGAAATTCTCACTAATAGTGCATGCGGTAGACCATATATGTTGTACGACAACTCGAGGTTCGGTACGTCAAGGTCCTCGCCCTCTTCTTGCCGTTTTTCTGCCAATCGCCGTCGTGGACCATCAAACGCCTGCTTGAAACCATAAATAGACCGCCTATACACGTGTCTGCCCCACGGGAACGCATCAAAAGCGTCCAGGTCCTCAACTAGGCGAAACTGCCATACTGGAACTTTATCTCTCCCGTCGAACCCCATCAGTATCCGGTTCAGCATAAACAATAAGGCAAGCTTCACCGCATCGTACTGCTATTAAAACTACCAATCCGTAGCACCGCTCTCAACTTTTCAATCTCGACTTCTTCTTGACCCCGAAAGTACCGCTTATGTATGCCATTCTCTACCACTTCATACCTCGTCGTGTCGGGATCGACTCCAAACTTCAAACCGGTGATTAGACAGAACTCAACCTTCGAGAACCGAACAATATGCTTACCTAACAAAAATCTCATCTCATCAGCCGACCCATCATGATGCAACTCGCGCAAAAGTAACTGATGGACAATCCCACCCGAAAATTGAATATCACGATGAATCTGAAGGAAATGACCAAAACACGACTCTGTATACCGACGTAGGTCTTCGATCTTTAGATCTTCAGGTACATTGTTAAGTGCGGTGTCAACATATTCCAGGTCATCGAAATGGTCATGGCGATTAATTTTTCCCTTGAACCAATCTGCCTCTGGAGTTTTCAAAAAATCCTTTGGATCATTCCTCTTCTTCTGCATATTAACAGAAAAAAAGCATATAAGTTCATGAAAAGGCTCCAACAACAAGATTGGACCACTGAATAAAAAGTCATGGGAAGTGTATTAAAAGTCACGGGACACTATACAAAAGTCACGGGACACTTATGAAAAGTCACGGGACACTATACAAAAGTCACGGGACACTATACGAAAGTCACGGGACACTATGCAAAAGTCACGGGACACTATACAAAAGTCACGACACACTATACAAAAGTCACGGGACACTTATCAAAAGTCACGGGACACTATATAAAAGTCACGGTACACTATACAACAGTCACGAGACACTGATCAAAACTCAAAAGTCACGAGACACTGTACAAAAGTCACGGGACACTTATCAAAAGTCACGAGAGACTATACAAAAGTCACGGGACACTTATCAAAAGTCACGGGACACTATACTGCTATCACGTGACACTTATCAAAAGCCAAAAGTCATGACACACTATACAAAAGTCACGAGACACTATACAAAAGTCACGGGACACTATACAAAAGTCACGACACACTATATAAAAGTCACGGAACACTATACAAAAGTCACGACACACTATACAAAAGTCACGGAAACCTAGAAATTCATCGTCCTCAAAACAACTCTTTTCTGAAACTAAAACCCTAACCTAACCTCATCGTACAAACATAATCAATCACAATCACAAATCCAACCTAATCTACATCATAAGTATGGCATCAAATATCAAAACACATGAAATTATCAACATGAAAAACGCGTCAGAAAGGAGAACTTACACGTGTCTTTTGAGATCGCCGGTGACTTCTCATCAATGCCATTTCTGTTGTGTTTACTGTAACGCCGTCGCCGGTGGTTCACCATCCATTTTCCATCAACTTTAGGGCTGTTGGACCGTCGGTTCTACTCCCCCGTTGCTTTTTCTCTCACCGGTCTGCTCTCACGTGAATTTTTCTCTCACCGTTTGAAAATTGCACAAACAGACAAATGAGGGTATTTTTGTCTGGTCACTCAAATAGGTGCCTTTTAAACTTAGATTAGTAAAGTGGTGACAGTTACCAAAAAACCGCCCCAAATAATGACATTTAATTTTTGAACCCTTTGGTAAATAAGGGGATAACATTAATTTATTTTAGATGTTTTTTGGAAATCAGTTTTTTCTTTTGTTTTTTGAAACGAATAATTATATTTGTAAACATGTATATATTTACACACACTAAATATAATTATTCGTTTCAAAATACAAAAGATATGGTTTAGATCAAAACACGTGTCTCTTTTTTGTTTTTTAGATTTTTTTAGATTTTGTAGCCTTAATCTTCTAAATATATATATATATATATATATATATATATAGATATATATATATGAGATATGCTATACATATATACACACACTAAATATAATTATTTGTTTCAAAAAACAAAAGAAAAAATTAATTTCCAAAAAAACATTTAAGATAAATTAATGTCATCCCCTTATACAAAAATGCCACTCATTTGATGGAATTGGATGTAATTAGATGGAATGGCCATTCGTATCACACTTTTCGTCAAAAATGGCCATTTTGAAACCAATTTCCAATCTAGTGGCCATTTTAATAATGTATCATCAAATTGATGGTCACCGGGGTAATTATCCCTAATTTTAATTAGGATAATATTGTCATATAATAAATAGTTAGAGTATTGCCAACCGCATCACTCTTTTATTGCATTAGATCATTTCTTTTAGTGATCCATGGTTGCAATTTTGTTTTATTTGACATATGACGAAATTGCCACATCACATTTCGGGGTTTAGGAAAAGTGACTTGAACCAGTGAGTATAATTGTTACTCATTTAATGATTTATTTTAGGAATCCGGTCATTAATAATTTTATATCTGGATCTTTAATTCTCGTTCACCATGACTTGTTTGAAAATTAAATCACCAACCAAGAAATTAGAATGGATTACTCAGATATATTATATATATTGCCTTTTAAAAAAAAAGGTATATTATATATAGTCCGGTTCTCATACGGACGTCTTGATATAACTTCATGAAGATATTGAATGTGAGTCATTAGTTTTACATGTTTTGACTCAAGTGTGCATGCACTTGTCAAAACTAGTGGCTCACATTCAATATCTTCACGAAGTTATATGATTAGGGCGTTCTCATTTGAAAATTTCTCTCTATCTCTCTAAATATATATATATATATATACACATATTTATATTCCATATCTAACCCATCATTTAAAAAAAAAAAACAGACAATAAACGATGTAGTTACTGGAATAATTTTCTTTGGGGCTCGGTTATACATGCAAGAAGTGAGCAAGGAATCAAGCAATTTGAATTCCACAGCAATAGTGTTGCTCAACACCAGGATGCTCAGAAGTTACAGTTCAGTGAAGGAAATGGTTAAACCTGACGCCAAGTCGCCTTGGGGAAACCACTTCGCATTCCTGCATGTACCAATACCTAAATTTACAGATTCTGGACTTTCAGACCCCCTGGAATTTATCAAGAAAGCTCAACAGATTATCAAGAGTAAACGAAGCTCTCTCGGTGTTTACCTCACCGCTAAACTCCTCAAAGCTGTCGATAAATTCAGAGGCCCTGAGGTATATATACATAATCAATATTTGAGGAGGTTCTTAAAATTTACTGTATTTTTCAAAATCGATATTTAATATTGTATATTTGTTCATGGTATATATTTGCAGGCAGCAGCTAAATATGTGCATGGGACATTGAAGAACTCGAGTATGGCAATCACAAATATGATAGGTCCAATGGAACAAGTAGCTGTGGCAAACCATCCTGTCAAAGGCCTCTACTATATGGTGACAGGCAATCCTCAGGTATATATATATATATATTCACCTAATAAGACACTGTTTAGTCCAGAATTCCCGATTAAAATTAATTATAAGTCAATCAAAAATCATCAGAAATCTCTTTGTATATATTTTAAGCATGCCTCATGCTGAAATTTCTCCGATTAATTATGTTTTAACATGTTTTTGATATTGTTGCAGAGTCTCACTGCGACAGTCATAAGTTACATGGGAAAGCTAAGGATTGCTATAGGAGTAGAAGACGGCTTCATTGATCCCCAGAAATTAAAATCGTCCATGGAGAATGCATATGATATGATGTTACTCCAAGCTACAACTTCTGCAACTACTACTTCTACTTGAAGCACAAATTAATTAATTTTCCAAAGGTTCATACACCAAACAACTCTTATAAATAAGCTTCTGCTATATATATATAATTATAATTTTCTTCAGATCCTCAACTACTATATATTATATTCCTTTTGCGAGTCTCTATATTATATATTTTGTGATCTGATGATCATTTATTTCAAATTTTCAATCGATATCGTGTGGACCGGGTATGATGGAAATGTAATAAATTTCTACTAATGTAATTTATTGAGCAGTAAAAACTAAAAGCTTTGTTAAATTAATGGAACTAAAAAATTTATTGTCTTCTTCTATATATCAAAGAGAGCAGTGGGTATGAAATTAAATCCACATTAGTTATGTCGAAGCAGGAGTTTATTGAGTCACAATTGATCTACATATTAATATTCACATGTTATTGGATCTTTAAAGTTCAGTATAGCTCCACAAAGGAGAAAGTTCGACAGATAATCCTAATCCAAAAAAAAAAAAAGCTTAACAACGAAAATGATGAAATCTTGTGTTTGTTAAGACTCAAATAGATAAGAATTTTAAGTAAAAAATAAAAAATAAAAAACTCGGATAAGTGAACCATACACGTGACCTGGTTTAGCATTCTAAATTTCTAATTGTATAGTTTGGAAAAACATATATAATTAATTAAGGGACGATTAAACAAACTTAAATTTATAATTTAATTTTTTGATTTTAACATCTCAACCAATATATGGTTGAGATGTTGAAATCAAAAAATTAAATGATAAATTTAAGTTGCATTACATGGTTGAGATGTTAAAATCAAAAAATTAAATGATAAATTTAAGTTTCATTAATTAAATAAACAATTTGAAAAGTTGGTATATATACTATATATATATATATATAGTCTTTTTATTATCAGTTCGAACTGACAAAAGTTATATCAGTTCCTTGCATATGGGCCACTGGATTTAAATACTTTGACTTAGTTGTATGCACTTGTCGCCGAGCGTTCATTGGTTCGTTGCTGCTTCACCGGCGACGGGATGGCGATGGGCGACGAAATCGATCCCCCCTCCGCCGGCGATGTGCATACAGCCAAGTCAAAGTATTTAAATCCAGTGGCCCACATACAAGGAACTGATATAACTTTTGTCAGTTCGAACTGATAATAAAAAGACTGTATATATATATAGTATATATACCAACTTTTCAAATTGTTTATTTAATTAATGAAACTTAAATTTATCATTTAATTTTTTGATTTTAACATCTCAACCATATATTGGTTGAGATGTTAAAATCAAAAAATTAAATTATAAATTTATGTTTGTTTAATCGTCCCTTAATTAATTATATATGTTTTTCCAAACTATACAATTAGAAATTTAGAATGCTAAACCAGGTCACGTGTACGGTTCACTTATCCGAGTTTTTTATTTTTTATTTTTTACTTAAAATTCTTATCTATTTGAGTCTTAACAAACACAAGATTTCATCATTTTCGTTGTTAAGTTTTTTTTTTTTTTGGATTAGGATTATCTGACGAACTTTCTCCTTTGTGGAGCTATACTGAACTTTAAAGATCCAATAACATGTGAATATTAATATGTAGATCAATTGTGACTCAATAAACTCCTGCTTCGACATAACTAATGTGGATTTAATTTCATACCCACTGCTCTCTTTGATATATAGAAGAAGACAATAAATTTTTTAGTTCCATTAATTTAACAAAGCTTTTAGTTTTTACTGCTCAATAAATTACATTAGTAGAAATTTATTACATTTCCATCATACCCGGTCCACACAATATCGATTGAAAATTTGAAATAAATGATCATCAGATCACAAAATATATAATATAGAGACTCGCAAAAGGAATATAATATATAGTAGTTGAGGATCTGAAGAAAATTATAATTATATATATATAGCAGAAGCTTATTTATAAGAGTTGTTTGGTGTATGAACCTTTGGAAAATTAATTAATTTGTGCTTCAAGTAGAAGTAGTAGTTGCAGAAGTTGTAGCTTGGAGTAACATCATATCATATGCATTCTCCATGGACGATTTTAATTTCTGGGGATCAATGAAGGCGTACCTTCTACTCCTATAGCAATCCTTAGCTTTCCCATGTAACTTATGACTGTCACAGTGAGACTCTGCAACAATATCAAAAACATGTTAAAACATAATTAATCGGAAAAATTTCAGCATGAGGCATGCTTAAAATATATACAAAGAGATTTCTGATGATTTTTGATTGACTTATAATTAATTTTAATCGGGAATTCTGGACTAAACAGTGTCTTATTAGGTGAATATATATATATATATATACCTGAGGATTGCCTGTCACCATATAGTAGAGGCCTTTGACAGGATGGTTTGCCACAGCTACTTGTTCCATTGGACCTATCATATTTGTGATTGCCATACTCGAGTTCTTCAATGTCCCATGCACATATTTAGCTGCTGCCTGCAAATATATACCATGAACAAATATACAATATTAAATATCGATTTTGAAAAATACAGTAAATTTTAAGAACCTCCTCAAATATTGATTATGTATATATACCTCAGGGCCTCTGAATTTATCGACAGCTTTGAGGAGTTTAGCGGTGAGGTAAACACCGAGAGAGCTTCGTTTACTCTTGATAATCTGTTGAGCTTTCTTGATAAATTCCAGGGGGTCTGAAAGTCCAGAATCTGTAAATTTAGGTATTGGTACATGCAGGAATGCGAAGTGGTTTCCCCAAGGCGACTTGGCGTCAGGTTTAACCATTTCCTTCACTGAACTGTAACTTCTGAGCATCCTGGTGTTGAGCAACACTATTGCTGTGGAATTCAAATTGCTTGATTCCTTGCTCACGGCATTGAGAAGAGACATAGCTGGGAAATCATCAAGGGCAACTTCGATTTCCCAAACACACAAAATAGAAATCGACAGCACCGAGTTATTGAAGTAATATCCAGTAGGGCTCACTGGCATTTCTTCTTCTTCCATTCCTTTGAACTCCATTTTTGTATGTATATATGTTTCTGGTTCTTCAGCTTCTCCTTCAACTACTATATATATAGAAATTTTAAAGTCACGCACTGATATAACTTCATGAAGATATTGAATGTGAACCACTAGTTTTACATACTTTGACTCAAGTGTGTATGCACTTGTCAAAACTTCTCCATAATGAGTGGCTCACATTCAATATCATCATGAAGTTATATCAGTACGCACTGACCAGATCAGGACTGCCTATATATATATATATAGAGAGAGAGAGAGAGAGAGAGTAGCCACCTGTACATAAATTGACCAGTCTAATTTAAGACCATCACCCAATATGTCTTCGTAAAAAAGTGACAAAAATTATTTATCACTACAAGTAAAGAAATTGTCACAATTTCAATATTGTGACAAAAAAAAGTGTGATTAACAATTCGTCACTTTTGCCCCCGTCACTAAAAGTATTTGTGACAGTTTTTTGAAACTTGTCACGAATCATAACTTTTAGTGACATATTATCACTCGACCTTAATTAATGACAAAATAAAAATTATATCACTAAATTTATATATAATGATAATTAACTGTTTGAAGATTTTGTCACTATACATCTTCTTAGTGACAATTTATTGTTTTAAAATTGTGTCATTATTCACAAACTTAGTGATAATTAACCATATCATAATTGTGTCACTATACATAACCTTATCGATAATTAATTATTTAAATATTATGTCATTATATATAACCTTATTGATAATTAATTATTTAAATATTGTCACTATATACAACCTTATCAATAATTAATTGTTGAAGTATTGTCACTATACACAAACCTAGTGACAGTTAACCATATGAAAATTATGTTTGTTTTACACAAATTTAGTGACAATTAACAAAAAGATGACAAGTTACAAATTCAATCAAAGTTAATACAATGGTCCATTCAATTATTATTAACTACAAGAAAACTTAAATACAAAAAGTACAATAATGAATTGATAATCAGAACACAAGAAAGAAAAGAAAAAGAAAAAAGAAAAAAGAAAGTGAAAAAAAATATATTACAAAATTGTTAGTGTACATACACCAATTTGCTACAAATTTTGAGATAAATGCATTACATCAATTATATTCGGATAACCATGATGAAGATTCTTCAAGTCTCAATACTAGAATACTTTCGCAAATGAAAAGATTAGAATAAACTTTTCGTCTAGATACAAACTGAAATAGAAAGTATATTATTAACACCTCAATAAGATATAATTATTTTTTTCAATGCTACATCAAACAATTGGTTGTTCCATAAGAATCATTTAATCAAACGGTTAGTATACATATCAACTGATAAATATCATGTAATCTAAGAACAAACAACTATAAATCATGAAATAACAATTATGGGTTCTTGAAAAAAAAAATTAAAAACAAATTAAAGTTAAGAATCATTCCTAAACACATATATATAATTCTATATATAACATACCTTGTTAAAAGAAACTTTCAATATATGAAACTTGAATTTGAGATTCCGACCCTGAAAAACAAGTATAAGAAAACAAACCCTGAAAAAAATTAAATCAAGAGAAGCTTACCTTTTCTATCAAGACAAAATTTTCTCTACGGTCTTGGTGACTTCTAAAGATGAAACACGGTTTCAAACCGAAAAAGTGTTTTTAAGGAAAAGAGAAACTAAAGAGAAAAAATAAAAATAAAAATAAAAATTAAGAAACATCCGTAAACATATATATATATATATATATATATATAATTCTACATAAAAAAAATATATCTTATTCAAAGAAATTTTTATTATATGAAACTCAAATTTGAAATTCCGACCCTGAAAAACAAGTAAAAGATAACAAACCCTAAAAAAAAAAATCAAATCAATAGAAGCTTACCTTTTTCTATCAATGTAGAATTTTCTCTACAATCCTGGTGACTTCTACAAATGAATCACAGTTTTGAACCTAAAAAGTGTGTTTAAGGAAAAGAAAAAATAAAGAGAAAATCTAGATATGGCAGTGACAAAGGGAGAACCAAGAGACATGTGAAGATGGAATAAGGAAAAAAATAACAACACCACGTTTGTGGCGTTTTTTTCTTCTTCCAAATAAAATAAAATTTATTGATTTTGATGCCTTTTAAAAACCTAATTATTTATAAAATAAAATCTTTCCTTTTTTTATAGGGTCTTTTTTTGACTAATTATATTATTTGTCACAAATTATCAAGTTTTTTTTAACTAATTGTGACAATTATTTTTTAAAAGTCTAAATTGAACAAAACATAATGACAAATAATATAATTTGTCACAAAATAATACCTACTGTGATACATTTGAAATTTGTCACACAAAAATGTGTCATTATATGTCACTTTTTTTGTAGTGGTGGTAAGAGACTAAGAGTATTCATTTAGCTTTGATAATGTCTAGTGTCGGCTAAAGGCATAAACAAGTAAGGTATGTGCTTAGGGCCTCAAAAAAAAGGCAAAACATTAGGGGCCTCGTTTATTTATAAATTTTGAAGATATTGTTAAAATATATATATATATACTGATAAAAATATATTGAAGGATTTTATTTATTTATTTATATATTTTTTATTATTGCTTAGTTATAGGGAAATGTATCTAAAAAATAGGAATATATTATTAATATTAATAATTATTTATTTAACAAATGATTATTGAGTATCCACTTTTCAAGCATCATTATAATTAACAAAACCCTTAAACTTCTCACCAAAAATATTTTACTATTTAAAAATTATCTATATAAAAAAAAAAAAAATCAAATCATTCTCATTTATCTACAACAATTCAAGTATAACTACAACTCTCTTTTTGCTATAATTTGTTTATCTCTTAAATTTTATAAGTTACTATTTTTTTTTTTTCATTTCTTAAAGCTTAAGAGTTACATCACTTACATCTCTGCAAAATTCTTTAAATCTATTATTTATATTATCTCTAAAAAAAATTTTGACATTTAAAAAGTATATAAATTCAAATTTAAGAATTTAATTTTTGTTTTAATTTTTCTAATTACATGATAAATCAAGTGGTTAAGTTTAATATGATTACTACTTACTAATTGTTGTTGTTTGTCATATTACTTAGGATTTCTGATTTCCGTCCGATTAGTTTGAGTAACATTCTTTACAAGATTGTGTCAAAAGCTATTGCGAATAGATTCAGGGTGGCTTTGGGAGATGTGATTTCTGAGACTCAGAGTGCGTTTATTCCGAGTCGTTTGATTTTTGACAATGCGATCATCGGTTTTGAATGTATGTATGCTTTGAAAAGGAAGAAAAAAGGGAAAGTTGGGGCTTTGGTTCTCAAACTTGATATGTCTAAGGCGTATGATAGAGTGGAATGGGGTTTTCTTGCTGGAATGATGCAGAGGCTTGGTTTTTCTAGTAGGTGGATTGACAAAGTGATAAGGTGCGTCTCGTCCGTCTCGTATTCATTTTTGATTAATGTGTCTGTGGTGGGTAATTTTAAGCCATCGAGGGGTCTGAGACAAGGCGATCCTCTTTCCCCTTATTTGTTCTTGATTTGTGCTGAAGGCCTCTCCCGTATGATCTTTTCGGCTGAGAGTAGAGGTAGTATCTCTGGTCTTCGCTGTAGTCAGGGGGGACCTAAGATATCCCATCTTTTCTTCGCTGATGATAGTATGATTTTCTCGCGTGCTAAAGAGAGTGATTGTCGTATTATTAGGAGAATCTTGGATGTTTATGCGAGGGCCTCGGGCCAATTAGTCAATTTCCAGAAATCTACGGTTTGTGTTAGTGGTAAGGTGGGTGCTATCAGAGCTCAACGTTTGGCTCATATCATTGGTGTTCGTCTTGTTGATTGTCATGACAGATATTTGGGTCTTCCTAGTTTTGCGGGGAGAAATAAAAAGCAATTGTTTGCTAATATTCGTGATCGGGTGTGGGAGCGTGTGAAGGGTTGGCAAAATAAACTCTTTTCAGCTGGAGGGAAAGAGGTCCTATTGAAAGCGGTGGTCCAAGCCATCCCCACATATGCTATGTCTTTGTTTAGATTGCCTAAGGGTCTGGTTAGTGATATTCATAGACTTTGTGCCAATTTTTGGTGGGGTTCTAGTGAGGGCAAGAGAGTTGTCCATTGGAGTTCTTGGAAAAAATTGTGTCAAAGTAAAGATAATGGGGGTTTAGGGTTCCGAGATTTAGAGATTTTCAATCAGGCCTTGCTTGGTAAACAATGCTGGAGGCTTATCCATAACCCTTCCTCTTTGGCTGCTAGGGTGGTTAAAGACTGTTATTATCCTGAGTCGGATATCTTTGGCGCTGGTGTTAGGGGGGCTGATTCTTTCCTTTGGAAAAGCTTCAGCTGGGGTCTTGATCTCATTCTGGCTGGGTCGCTTTGGCGTATTGGTGATGGCTCGTCTGTCTCCGTCTATAGGGATCGTTGGCTCCCTAGGCCTTCCCTCTTTCGGCCTTTTTCTCCCCCTGTGCTTGGTATGTCGGCTATGTTTAAAGATCTCAAGCTCGCAAGTGGGTTGTGGAACATAGAGCTTATTCGTGCTTCTTTTGATAGAGAGGACGCTGATGCTATTCTAAGCATCCCTTACTCTGTCCATGTGGTAAGAGATTCCTTAATGTGGCACTTTGAGAAGTTGGGGTCCTATTCGGTTAAGTCGGGTTATCACCTTGGTTGTAGTCTTGTGGCTTCTCAGAGCTCGTCCGGGTTGTTTTCCTCAGATTCTTGGTGGAAATACTTATGGCGTATGAACATTCCTTCTAAGGTGAAACTTCTTATCTGGAAAGGCTGTCGGAACTGGATTCCTACGCGTTTTAATCTTCTTAGGCGTGGAGTTCACATGGACGCTAATTGCCCTTTTTGTGGCAAGTGCCTGGAAACCTCCGTCCATGCGCTTTGGGGATGCTCTTCACTGAAACAATTCAGATCCAATTGGCAAATGTTGGCTGGTGTTGGCATTAAGGATAATATGGATTTCCTTGATCTGATGATTTATTGTAAGAATAACCTGCTGAAATCGAATTTTGAGCTGTTATGTGTGTGTATTTGGAGGATTTGGTTTCGTCGAAATAGTTTGGTGCACGAGAAGCCTGAGGTTGCTGCTTTTGATTTGGTTCCCTGGGCTGCTGCTTTTGTTGATGAGTTCAGTCGTGCCAATGAGGATCCTGTGATTCCTAGGAATTCCTGTGTCAGGTCGGTTCCTGGGTGGTGACCTCCTGACCCGGGTTTCTTTAAACTGAACACGGATGGTGCCATTGACAGTCATGGTGGTATTGTTGGTATTGGCATTATCATTCGAGACAGCGAAGGTTTAGTTCTTGCTTCGAGTTCTCAGAAAATTTTGGCTGGTTTTTCTCCCCAAATAGCTGAAGCTATGGCATTGTTGAGGGGCTTGATCCTGGCCCAGGAAGCTGGTCTTTGTCTGCGGTTTGTTGAGCTGGATGCTCTCTCTGTGGTGAATCTGGTTTCTTCCCCTTCGGTTCCTTGTTCTGAGGTGGGGTTAATTATTCAGGATATTAAGTTTCTTTTGCAGTTTTTCCCTTATTGCTCTGTTAGTTTTGTTTTTAGGGTGGCTAATTGGCCTGCTCATCACCTTGCTAAGTTTGGCTTGGTGATTGATGTTGATCAAGTTTAGCTGGAGGATTGTCCACCTTGTGTGGCGCCTTTTGTTTTGGGTGATCGCCCTTCCTTTTTGTAGCCTCGTTTTTTCTCTAATAATATCATTCGTTTCAAAAAAAAAAAAAAAAAGATATTATATTACAAGAAGAAAATTTTTAATTGCATTCTTTTGAATCTAGTTAGATATTTCTAATCAGATTCAATCGTTAATTTTTTTATTTTAATTTTATTATATATAAAAAAAATTGGGGCCTATTTTTTTTCTCCCTTAGGGCTTCAAAATCCGTTGAGCCGGCCCTACCCACCACAAGTGGTATATATATGTATATATATATATATATATATATATAAACAAATTGAAGGTTTTGAGTCTTGACCGAAGCCAAGTCTTGATGAGTTGTGATTATGTTCATGACGGATGCAGCGAAATAATGATCACAAACAACAATCGATATACAGATGTGATAAGTATTTCGAATCCGTCGATTCTTGAAAATATTGAAAGCGAAAACCTTCTATCACTTTGTTTTTTGCGACGGATACCAAAACAATAGGTATCAAACTACTAGAGATACTCTCTTAATGTATTTTTTGTTAAGTTTATGTGTCATTGGGTTATGAAATGTCAAGGAAAAAAAGGTAAGAAGAGAATCCTAATCCGATACCAAGACCTTAAATAGAAAACCTAAAAACTCTAGGAAACTCTAAAAAATTATTAAAATAATAAATTTTTCCACATCTTATATATACAGTACTACTTTAGTCTTATTGTTTATGAGTTCAGAAAATATATCCACATCTTATATATACAGTACTACTTTTAGTCATATTGTTTAAATAATTGAGTCTTAAAAATAGTATGACATTTGTTCCAATTGGAGTTACTAGATAGATGAATATTGTAATATAAATTTAGATAAAATTTTAATTTAATATAAGTATATAACCCTGCTTAATATATGGAAAATCCACCGCAGTCTAATGTGGTAAATTGTTGGTAAGAGTAGTCATCCTGTCAGAACGCTTATTCGGGTTGAAAATATCTTAGATTCAACTTATTGCCGTATATGGTATTTTTTTTTTTTTTTTAATTCACATGTTATACATTTTTTTTTTTTTGACAATACTATTAATTCAGAACTAGGTATTTTTTAAAAGTTTTCACCATTGATAGGATTCGAGCCGCTAACTTGAGAGTCATTTACTCAAACACCAACTCGTCCATTTACCAGCTGGGTCACGCCCCTGTTAGCAATTCACATGTTATACATAGGTTGGATTTTTGTTGGGCATGTATATTTTAAAAATACTTGCGTTGAGAGTAGTGTTAATATTGATACACCACCAATCTATCTTAATATATTTACTTTAAAAATATATATATGTCTTTCAATTGATCCCACTTGATAAAATTTAAAATAACCCAAATAAAATAAAATAAAAGCTTTCCACTAATTACCCTTGTATTGCAATTTTCTCTAAATGATTTGCAAAAAATAAAATAAAAAACGACGGGCCTCATCTTATTAATTATTACTTTATTAGAAGAGATGTGATTTGCACATGGAATAGTGACGATTATTTCAGCATGACGTTGCCAATTGTGGGGATTTAGTTAGGTTTGGAATAAATATACATACCCAACTTCGTACATTATCTCTTCAAATCTATTTAGATGTGATTGCTACTGCACTTAATTATATACGATAACGCAAAATAATTTACCTAAAAGTAAAACAAATCACTTGTTGTATTGTTTATGTTAATTTTTGAACTAATTTATTGAATTATGTAGTATTAAGAGATCCCAGATGTTTTTGGAGGAGTTGGAAATTATTATTATTATTATTTAAAACAATAAATTAATTATTTGAATAAAAAGATATAAAATAAACTTTCAAAAAAATTATATTAAATAATAATAGAAGTGATTAGACAACAAAATAGTGGATGTGTACTTACAAAAGTATAATACAACAAAATTAAAGAAACGGTATTTTTGGTATTAAATGAGGTTTATTTATGAACCAAAAGATTTTAAAATATCTTAGGAGTGTGTTTATGAAAAGGGTGTACAAATAGTTTTGAAGGGTGTCAATATCGCCACTTAAAAATAAAATACGGATTTTATTAATCTTAGTCCAATTTCCGGCCCAAATAGGCCTGGAGAGATTTGCAATAACTGATGGAAACGACATCGTTTATGCTCAAAATAAACACCAATAATAAACCAAGGGAAAATTACACAAACTTCCCACTCATTTAGGAAATATTTCACTGAGCGGCACATTCTGCCATGAGTAATGCTATACGAGCCAAATAATTAATCAAAATTTCAACCCAAATGGTGTGGCAAATAGGAATGGCAATGGGGCGGGTTCGGGCGGGTTTGGCAAAATCCAAACCCAAACCCAAACCCAAACCCACAAAATTTTGTGTCTACCAAACCCGTCCGTTAACCCGCGAAAATAAACGGGTTTGGGTTTGGGTTTTACCTGCGGGTTTGGGGGACACCCAAACCCACCCACGAACCCATGAAACAAGCGGGTCCACGGGTAAAACCTGCGAACCCGTCAATTTTTTTTTTTGAAAATTATTTCTATATTATTTAAATATATAAAATATTATAATTTTAAAGAATAAAAACACTTAATAGATTGAAATGTTTATATTTTATTCTCTATATAATTAAAAAGTTTTTATTGGAGTTTAAATTTATAATATTTTAAATAAATAAAATATTATATAATTTTTATTGTTCACGGGTATACGGGTTCGGGTATGGGGTTTTTTTCAAATCTATACCCAAACCCGAACCCATGACGGGTATCATTTTCAAACCCAAACCCGCCCATGGGTACACTTATCCCAACCCAAACCCTCTTTAAGCAGGTTGGGTTTGGGCGGGTCCCACGGGTTCGGGTTTAATTGCCATCCCTAGTGGCAAGTGAGTTGTCATCACCACACACAACATGGGATGATGTGCTTAATGAAAAAAATCACTTACCACATCATTTGAGTTGAAATTTGTGCTAAATATTTGGGTTGTCTAGCATTAGTGTTCTGCCATAATAGCATAAACATCCCCTAGAATCAGTTGACTAATGCTAGAGTAATAATTTTTCTATTTTATTTTAATTTGTAGTGAAAATTTTTCTTATGTGATTATTATTATTATTATTATTATTATATATATATATATTTTTTGTAAAGATGTTTTGGACAATTCATGTAAATATTAACGTGTAATCTTGTAATAAGTTTGAAGGCAAAATCATCTTTTTAGCTTAATTAAATGATTTTTTTGAATAGCAGAAGTTTATTCGTTGGCCGGAGGCCGGAAAGGAAGCCAAGGCAACAACACCCTACAAGCAAAAAAAACAAGGCAACACCCCAAAACAGAAAGCAGAACAAGCACCCAAAAGGCCTGCGCACAACAAACAGCGCACACCAGCGCACAAGCAGACAAAAAAAAAACAGTGCCCACCAGCGCACAAGCAGACCAAAGAAACAGCGCACACCACCAAACAAACAGCACAACAGAGGACACCAAAACCAAAACAAATGCAGAAAGACAGCAAAAAAGAGCAAAAACGAACCAAAAACAAACAAAAAGAGGACACATGCAGAAGCCAAAAAACCTCTCGGAGGCATACTAAACAACAACCTTTGAAATATTCCCTTTGAGAGTAGACATAGCTTCATAACGAGCCACATCTTCCTCTTCCCTTCTAGTAATTTCTTCCAACATCTCCTCATCAACCTCTAAAAAATCGAGACCTAATGCTGATCCAATCTTCATGACTTTGGTTGCCTCTAACTCTGCAATCTCTCTGGATTTAGTATTTCTTGTTCTCATATTGTACGAACCGGATCCCTTAGATTTCCGATTGCCTCCACCATTGGGACGAGCTTGCTTGATACCACCTACACAAGTAGCGAGAACAAGATCCTCTTCATTTTCGGCCACCACCAAATTGACCATTTCCTCCCTTGATTCTGAATTAACACCGCTAAGAGCCGAACTACTATCGTTCTCCTCAACAACTGCCTCCTCTTCAGCCGCCTTTGAGTTCTCTTCCTCAATCGCAACTGTCGATTCCACCATAGCCTCCTTCAAAGAGCTGTTGTTAGTCGAATACCCATTTTCAGAGGACACACTTGGATCTACGGCCACCTCAAGATTGGGCTTAAGCATATTATTATGCAAGACTTTAGAGGAACTCACTTCCACCAAGCCCAAATCCACACACAACTCAATACTATTTTCCTTGGTTTGAGACTCATCTGGACTGATTGGAAGATTACAGAAAGATACTTTCTTGGACTTAGAAGGCCCACCATTCTGAGTCCGGATGTCCTGTTTGCTGGAACTCATAAAAAGGGCAAAATTGTACAATGCAGTTCTGTCACGGTTGACTGTTAGAAATTTAGTCAAATAGACTAAAGTGATGTATTTTGAAAAAAGAAGATACTTTAAGTTACTAATTATATGACAAAGACATTCAAAAAGATGACATTTCATGAAAAAGTAAGGACTTTAATGAAATTCCCTCAAACGTCTGCATATTAATAACTTCATTGAAGTTAGTGGTTGATTCTAATTTCTTTTTTTTGAAAGGCAATTTATTAAGGTTGAAAAGATAGCACAAAACAAATGAAAACAAAGGCGAGAAAGCCAGAACAAGCAACACACAGACCAATAGAACGCACAAAGAAGAACAACAACAAAACAAATTTACAACTAGACACAAAAACAACCTTAAAAATCACTCCAGACTAAAACCTCTTTACCATCCCCGGAACCTTGTTTAGCCAACATATCAGCAAAATAGTTAGAGGCCCTAGAACGATACATAACGCAAGCATGATCAAGACTAATGAGGTGACTGCGGATATCGTAGATGGTTTGCACATGCTTTAAGTTTCCAATCCCACAACTGTTAACCCATGAGACGACCACCTTAAAGTCGTTGACAAGCACAATGTTTTTACCGGTTAAAGCCGGTTTGGACATACAAGATCGCAGGCCCTCAAAATAGCAAGAATCTCATTCGTAACCGCGTCTTGGATCCCCACATTAGCAAAAAAAAAAAAGACAAATAATTTCCTTTTATGGTCTATTAAAACCCCTCCAATCCCATCCTAGCCCGAAGAGTCTCTAGTCGACCCATCAATATTAAATTTGAAAGAGTCAACCAGGGCGCGATTGTTTGGTTTTTTTTTTATATATTACTAAAATCACTATTATCTATTCAGACATTTAAATCAATTGTTTGGTTTTTTTTTTTTTTTTTTTTTTTTTTTTGGTTCTTCGTATCCATGTCAAAAGCATATTTAATTATAATAAAATTGTATTTTTAATTTGAATATAAAAATATTAGTAATTTAGTATAAGAATACTTCAGTAATAAAAAATTTTATTAAAAAATTGATGTAGGGAGAACTTTTTTAGATGAAAATAAAGTCATCCTCATTTATTATAATTGGAAAACACGATAATAGTAATATGTATTTTTTTTTTTCATTTTCTTTTTGTTGTTTTCTAAGTATAGTAATATTGTTGTTTTTATGGATCTGACAAGATATTCTTGTATGTTTTTTTTTTTTTAAAATTTTTGCTCAACAATTGAGTAATTTGTAAATATTATATCATCCACTATATTATCACATAATTTAATTTTATGGCGAAGACAATTCACATCTCACATCATTTGAGAACTTATCAGCATGTCAAGACCCAAACAATCATTAGGCCTAAATTTGGCGATAAAGCCCAACACATTGGGTTTAGAAGCCCAATTAATCAATTTAACATTTTAGTACAGCCACGTAAGAGACCCGCTTTGTCTCCACCAATGAGAAAAACTTGGGTGCAACCGATGCACGACGCTAGAATCTGATGGTTGTGCATCGGTTCCATTCAATAACTGACACGTGTTATATATGTTATTTTATTATTATTGTCTCTTTCTTCTTCCTTCGTTCACAGAATCACACAGACAATATTCTCTTTCCCAAATTCCCTTCCATTAAACACTCTGAACATTATTGCTTGAGACGTAAAAAATCTGAGATTTCCATTGATCTCCTGTTTATTTTTTTTTATTTTTTTTTTTTCTCATTTGATACAGATTTCGAAAAAAAAAAGAAGAGTAAACATTAAAACAAAAAAATTTAAAGATGTGGCTTTTGGTTTTTGGCGTAGATTTGGGAGCAGAAGTCCTGGTTTGAGTTTTTCTTTTTTACTTTGTTGTTTGAAGTTATTTGATTTCCATTACAATAAAAAGAGAAGGCAAAGAAGTAGAGGTGAAAATAGAAGAATTGATAAATCGATTGAATGGATTTGGTTTGTTTATGTAATGCATCGAAGAAATTAGAAGTAATGATAAAAAATGGTCAATCATCAAAGATCCTGCGTAAACAAAAACTGCATCTCTAGGTAATTTTTGATTCAATTAACAAATCCCATTCACTAAATCCCTCAATCATCAAACATTCCAACCTCATCAATTCCACAAAAAAGAAATAAAAAAAATTAGATTTCATCTCTGTAGATCTTTGATGCAGGGATAAAACTGTCCAAAGAAAATTTGGTACCAGGACTGGAAACGACAACGTTAACCGGAAGATGGCAAGTTGAAGTCGAGATGTGAGTATGAAGAGAGAGATTGAGAGGGAAATTAGGATTTGGGCTTCAGATGAAAATGAAGATGAAGAGAGAAAACGAGAAAAAAGAGTTAATAATTAAGAGTGACACGGCCGCCGGCCAAAACCTTTTGATTTTTCAATTTTTTGAGGTGGAGATGAGAGATTGAGATTGAGTTGGAGATGGAGAGGAGATTAGAGAGAGAGAGAGAGAAAGAAGATGAAGACGGTGATGATGAGAGAGGAGAGAGAAAGAAGAAAGAAGATGAGGTCTTTTGGGACTGTTTTGGGCTTCAGTTGCGACGCTGCGTAGAGAACAAATGAAAAGAAAAATAATAATAGTTGAATTAGTGCCACGTGTCAGTTTCTGAGTGGAACCGATGCACCACCATCAGATTCTAACGTGGTGCATTGGTTGCACCCATGTTTTTCTCCTCCACGTACCAATACCATAGGCTTTGTCTGCTGCTCATAGATCCCTCCAAATTCTCTACTTCGCTTCCTCGTGAAGAAAATTACCAGAATTTTACAACCAGTGTGCCTAATTACTGCTTCATCAAATTATGCAAATTAAAGTCCAACTTAAGTACTTCAACTTCTTATTAATCTCTTTTTGGATTAACGCCTACTTTTTGCGTTCAAACTAGTAGAAGTGCCATTGTAAACTACTATAGGAGGCTCGGAACCTACTCTGTCCACTCTCTACCAGAGGAGAAAGTCTTGATGCAGCCATATGTCTTATCATCGGTAACCGGGTGGCTGGGTACACCACTCATCAATGTATCCGGTGCAATGAAAAATTTCTCCTACAGGAGGGGCTCAGAACTTGGTAGAGGCATGGACCATGACCCTCCAAAAAAATAAATTAAATTAAATTATATATATAATACTTCCTTAATCAGGACCGTCTAGTTTTATAATTTTAGGACGTTTAATCATAGTCACACATTCACAGTGGGCCCATAGCCCCACATTAACAAATACCCACACCCAATATAAATGTGTGGCTGTGGTTGGATGTCCTTAACTTATAATTTCAATACGTCCTTACTAGAGAACCACCATATATATATATGACTTTTACATTTAAACTTTAATAATTTTAGATTTTATAGTTTGACCCCTAACCCTAAACGTTCTTCCTTTTCAGCCCCTAGCTCACAGTGATTCTTCTCCGTCCGAAAGGAGATCGATGAAGGAGGTTTGCATGAGCATTCTCTGTCTGAAAACAAATGGAGGAGGGCTTGCGAGAGCCAATCTTCTCCAAAACCAAACGGATATTTAGTAAGTTTTCTTATTTCCTTTTTTAATGAATTAAGTCAAGAACTCATTTAGGAAACCCATTAATTGATTTCACATACTGAAACAGCTAAGAACTTCTGCCCTGCGGCAAATTGTTATTGTTAGCTACCAATATCAAATGAGACGAGGTTGGTCCAGTGGTATACCCTTACACATGCACTATAAGGTTGGGGGTTTGAGTCCTCCCCTCTAAAAAAACCTATCAATATCATAAAATATATATATATATATATATATATATATTTAAGGCCATATAAAAAAGTAAGATGACGGATTGGCCTAATTAATATATCAACTTCAGATGTATATATCATCTATTTAATAGAATCTGACGTTAGAAAGTTGTGCAGTTGTGCAGTTTTTTGAGGCCCGTAGAGATAGGATATTTTCACTTTCTTTTGTAACCATAGGTAGTTGCAATGTCGAAGGAATGGTTTTTGGAATCATAGAGTCACCAAATTTTACTATTAAATTTTGGGTTGTGTTAACTTGTGCCCTAAGGGCATAGGTTAACAACCAATTTATTTCTATAAATAGAAATAAAGATACATATAAATGATGTATTTATTATCTTATTACGATAAATGCAGTAATAATTTTCCATTTATAATAATAAAGTGGTTGTTAACAGGGCATAGGTTAACACTACCCTTAAATTTATACCTATTCGAACTTGGGACATTATTAAATTGATTGGATAAACGTTCTTTACCACTAAACCACATTGAGTATATATGGTCGTCAAATTTATTTATTTATTTATGTATTTTATAGAAGTTATGCAGTTAAACATTAAGGGCTCGTTTGACACATCATATTGTATTGTATAGTATTGGATTGTACTTGATTGAATTGGATTGGATTGTATTATTGTTAGTACAATCATGTGTCTGGTGATGTATTGTATTAGACTGTATTAAATTTTAAATTATCGAAAATTCTATTATTAAAATTAAAGTTAATTAATTTATTAAAAAGATCATATATATATATATATATATATAATTCATCTTATAACATTTTCATTTTCATTTTCTCTCCTATTTATCAGAACTCTTTCTCTCCTATTTACAATTCATCAGATCTCTTTCTCTCCTCTCACCGCTGCTTCACCGAACCCACCATCGCCAAAAACCAAAGCTTGACCTGCCGTCATGTAGTGCTGCCGTTGCGAACCCTCTTCTCTTCCTCGCCGTGACCACCCCTAGTTGCGGCTTTCTCCCTCTCCCTCTCTCTCTTCCTCTCTTATGATGTGCATGTGGACTGAAATGGTTTGGGTGGTTTGGTGTGGATTTGGTAGTGGTTTGGTGTGGATGTTTCTGGGTTTGGGTTGAAAATGAAGGAAGAGAAGAAATTGTTTGATGTTTGGTGTGGATTTGCTAGTGGTTTGATGAAGAAATCTGGAATATTTAATCTGAAAATCTGAATTCATTTTCGTTTTTTTTTTTAAATGAAAATCTGAAAATCTAAATATTTAATCTGAAAATCTGAGGTTGATAATTTTTTAAAAATATATAATCATTTTCGATTTTTTTTTTTTTTTTATTAGAGTTTTAAGAAAAAAAAGTTTTTATGAAAATTTTGATTTGAAAAAAAAAAAATCATAATACAGCCTAAACCCACCTCTTGGCATTGTATTATATAATACATCATTAGGTGTATTAGAGGTACTGTTTGCATTATCTAATGCAGTACCAAATTGCTTGCCAAACAACACAATTGTATTACTTAATACATTTTAAGATTACACACAAACAAACAAACACGCCATAAGATATCAAATGTAAACTTTATGGCTCATTTGGTTCGTTGTATTGTATTGTATTGGATTGGATTTGATTGGATTGCATTGGACTATATTATTATTATACAATCCTGTGTTTGGTGATTTTTCGTATTAGACCGTATTAAGTTATACGATGTTTGGATGTGATTTCGTATTAGACTGTAATAATAGATTTTTAAAATAAAAAAACATATTCTAATATATATATATATATATATATATATATATATTTGCATATCAGTGATAAAAAAAAAAAAACATATTCTAACATATTCAATGGAAATCCACAGATACCACCGCCATGGTGCCATCATCCAAATTCTAACATATAAAAAAACATATTCTAACATATTCAATGGAAATCCACAGCTACCACCGCCATCGTCCAAAGTCCAGACCCAAACCCCATCTCCGTCAGTTTTCCAGAAGCCAGACGAGATCGAGATCTCAGATTCGTGGATTCGTAAATCTCAGACCCAAACCCAACCGCCCCTCAACTCCATCTCATATTCACGGTTCTATCTGACACTGGCAAAAGGAGTCGTGACCCTATCTGAAGCCAGCAAAAGGAGAGAGAGATAAGATCGATTGTGAGAGAGAGAGAGAGAGAGAGAGAGAGAGAGAGAGAGAGAGAGAGATTGTGTTGTCATAATTTTCAAGAAATAGTGGCGGTTTGGGTGTGGATATGGTGGTGGTTTGAGTGGATTTGAATGTTGTAAGAAGAGAAGAAATTGTTTGATGTTTGGATTTGGGTGGTTTGGTGTGGATGTTTCTGGTTTGGGAAGATGAAGGTGAATGTTGTGTTGTGAAGAAAGAATGGTAATACCATATAGTTTCTGGGTTTGGGAAGATGAAGATGAAGGTTGGGTTCTAATACAATAATTCATCATAATACTATCTAATATTTTGTAGTAGCTAATATAAAGCATGGTGTATTAGGGGTAGAATTTTATCTTAAATTAATAAAATACAACTGAACCCTAAACATAGTATTGTATTGTTTTAATATATTTTAAATAGATAGTACAATACAATACAGGCCGCCAAACGCGCCCTTAGAGCGCAATCTCGAAACCATTACTTTTATGTAGATAAGTTGAATATTAAGAATGGATCAATGGGGATGGGATTTTCGAATGCTATCGCAGAACAGACATCATGATGTGAATCGACTTTAATTAGTTGTTGGGAGTTGCAACAAACAAGGTCGAATGAATATGCATGCTAGAGATGGGATCAAGCAATCAAGGTCCAAGAATCAATTTTGGCAAGTTGATCATGATTTGATTATGACACTTTACTATTGTTAGAATGACCGGTCAATTTATTTTCTTCTATAAAAATAAAAATAAAATAAAATAAAAGAGTTCG